>CALNHX010000705.1:0-296063 GCA_940337035.1 Agriotes lineatus | reverse complement strand
ACTAGTGAATTCTGGACCATTGTCGGAATTAACTATTCTTGGTATACCAAAACGAGCAAATACCGATTTTAATTTTGAGACTACATTACAGCTAGATAAATCCTTATTTAGGTTTAGGACTTCAACATATTTGGAGTAGTAGTCTGTGACTAGCAAATATGATTCATTATATAGATGAAATATGTCACAAGCCACTTTGTAAAATGGTAATTTAACAATTTCGTGAGGTATCATCGGTTCGGAGCTTTGAGATTTCTCATAATTTTGACAGATGTGACAAGACAAGATCATATCCTGTATGCATTTAGTCATTCCAGGCCAGTAGAATGATAAATTAGCTTTTGAAACTGTCTTATTGATCCCTGAATGGCTATAATGAAGTTTTTCTAAAATTTCTTTCCTGCCACTTTTGGGTACTATTAGCTTTTGGTTCTTGTACACGAGTTCATCCATTATTGTTAACTCATGTTTAAATTTATAGTAAAATTTTATATTTTCTGCAAGGTCTTTCATTCTTGGTGGCCAACCGTTTACGATGTAATCTTTCAATTTCACTAGGTCTAAATCTAAATTAGTTTGCTTTTATAATCATTTCGTTTAGCATCTGAAATATTTAGGTACTCAGAAATTAAACATACTTGTGCATTTAATTCTAGGTCTAGATTTTCATCAAAATTTTTGTCCTTTATAAAGGCTCTCGATAAAGCGTCTGCCAGGATTAATTGTTTTCCTGGTTTATATATTAAATTGAAATCATATTTATGCAATTGTATTAGAATTTTCTGAAGTCTGGCTGGACAAGAGTTTAGGGGTTTCCTAATTGATTTGTAGCAAGGGTTTGTGGTCGGCATATAAAATAAAAATCATTTATTGCACAGATTTTCGAAAATTTTTCTTTTATTTTTAATTCTACTTTAAAATATTCAATTGCACTTCATGGCGTTCCTGTTCCATCCTTATACGTGCTTCGGATTCTTTTTGGCCAGCTCCATCTGAATTTTCACCAACTCCAATTTTCTCCGCTAACGTATAAAACTTTTCATTAGTTTCGGCCGCACGAGATTTATTTGACTTCCGTTTTCCTAAAAGTGGATGGCGACGGCTAACAGCGGCTAGAAAAATATATAGGTATAAAAAAAAATGTACAAGGATTTGAATAACAGAGTTTACCGGAGTTGATGAGTTGGTACTGCTGGGAGCTGGAGAAGCTTCTGGTTCCTTAACCCGCAGTGCTTCACAGACAGGTTGTCGAAGGATAGCTGGATTCCAGCTGCCCCAGTCCACTTGTAATTCTTTCTCCTGTAATCATAACAGAAATATTTAGTTATTTATTACAATTTAGCTCGTCAGAAAGTGTATATAATAAACAAAACACTGAACTTACGTCTTTAATTATTATTGGAAGATCCTTGAGTGACGAAATCACATCAGCTACTGGAACGGCAGCTAAGTAAAGGTTTTTTTTTATTATTATATAATTAAAGTTTCTGCGACATTAATTGTAAACATTATGACTATCAATATACCTTGGTCACTATCGAAAGTGTTCGAGGTACCAACAGCTCCAATGCCCAATATATATATATCCGGTCTGTCCTTGGGCTTTTCCGGATCAGGTTTCCTTCGCCACCTCCAGTGCCACGCCAATTCTGTCTAACTGCAGCTACTTCTTTCCGGCTGATTTTCTTCAAGGAATCCCACTCGCTTCGGAGCATCTTGGATGTCCGGACTTCAGTGGCCCTAGTATTAAATTGCAAGGCCAACTTATCCCAGTTTAAATCGTTTGTTTTATTGCAGAGGGAGTCTGTTTCTTGGATTCAATAACACTTTTTCTTTCCTCCACTAATGCAACAAGCAGATCGGTGTCATCAAATGTAAAATCGCCTTTATTTAGCATGATGAACCAACTCAAATTTCACAGAGTAAAAAAACCACAAAAGAACACGACCTGAACTATTAAGCGAACACGAGGCAATGATGCAAATTGGAGGTTACGTCTTTGACCAGCAGTGTCACCATTAAGCCATTAAGCAGTCACGCTCATTAAAATTATTTTAAAACTAAACTTAAAGAATGGCGACGAGCCCAGAATCATATCATTTGGCCCAGATCAGTAAAGCTCTTAAATTTGCTGGTGTAATATTTGGATTTCGTCCCAAATTTAGCTTTTCTGCTATGAATTCTGTTTTTTTATAGTTTCGCAATATTTCATACACTACATCACGATAATTGCGATTGTTTGTAAATTTTGCACAGGAATGACCAAAATGCAACAAATTAACAATAGCTTTAGCACGTACCATTTTTTGCAAAAAGAATACAGACACCCGACTGTCTATATGTTATTAAACAACAAACAGTTTGTTTTACTTCAACCAAACATGCTATGGTGAACGAAATGATATTTTGATCATATGGGCCAAATGAAATGAATCGATAATTTATTTTTAAGTTAGTGTTTCCCGAATATTTTTTGTAATTAGTTATTGCTGAAGCTGTTATAATATTGCTAAAAACTCCTACAATTATGATATAAGAATATTGACCGAAAAGATTTTCTTTTGCGGGTATAAAATAAAGATACCTGAAAAATATTAAGTGGGCCAAATGATGTGATTTTGGGCTCGTAATGGGTAAAGCATTCTATAATCTAAGAGATATTTTTGAAAACTAAAATTAATTGAGCCAGCTGCACATTATAATCGATAATCAGTAATAGCTTAGTAAAGATAACGGTTGATCTCCCCAACGCTCGGAAGTGGGCTTGGATATGCACATAGCATTTACCGATTACAATTATATTACATATTACTGTATTTCCTATTCCTTGTGTATATTTTGGGAATCAACTATTACTATAAATAACTGTTACTGTTACAAAGTCTCTCATTTTTTGTCTTCTTAGTAAGCTCAATTTTCGTTTGACAAATTGCCTAGTATAGTTTAACTGGTTGACGTTCAGGACAATTTAGAGGTTGAAGTCCTGTGTCGTAAAACGTAATGCGATGTCTCTAATCAGGCCTAAATATCACTGATCTATTGTAATATTGATAAACGACAGTAATGGGCTTGTAATGCACCCTTTTGTTTTTATTTCAAATTTCACGGACAAATTGTCCAAATGAAAATGTATGTAAATTTGTTTATCCGCAAACGTCACAAAAGTGACAACTTATTTGTCTTTATTGACAAGGTAAAAGTGTCACTTTACTCTGCCTAAGCAGACAAAATAGCGACTTTTGCGTACTTTATCTGCCTAAGCACACAAAATGATTGCTCTCTTTCTTTCTTTCTATGTTTGTTCGCCATCTCCTCCGAAGATACTGGACCGATTAAATTGTATGATGGCTTAAATTTTGCTAATTTTTAGAATTAGTTCGTAGGCCGGTTTTTATTTTCAAAAAAGTACGAAAAAGTTTTAATTTAAATAAACCTTTAAGCAGCGGATCGGAGCATCTGTCGCCGTGGGTTATGGTGTGACAGCTGCTGTGGCCGTGTGCTATTAGCACGGGTGATTCAGTATGTTCATATATCATTACAGTTGCGCGTTATCTGAACAACAGAGGTTGGCGCAGGGTACAGTGCTAGCCTGAAATTTACCTGAATACGTTTGCGGATAAATAGTATATGTTATTCGGAGTAAAAGTGACTTTATGTGGCTTAGCTGAATTATTTGCCTCACTAACGTTCGGCTAAATAAACTTCAGCTTCGCCACATAAAGTATCACTTTTACTCCTAATAACATAATCTACTATTATTTGTCCCGCCATAACAAACACTGAACTTTTTTTATCATATGTATGGATCGTTTGTCACACTAAATATTTTGTAGGGAACTTTCTCAGTTTATTCAGCATAAATTTATCTCAACAACTTCTTTTAGATAACACGTAATACTGCTGACCGGAAGTTGCATCAAATCCGCTTTTGCTTATGTTTAATTTAATTTTTTAATTCATTTTTTTTTAAATTTAATTTAGCTGAATAACTACATAGAAAACAACATTCATTATAATAAAAATTCATAACAAAATTGCACATATTAAATAATAATAAATCATTCAAATATACCGATGATTATCTTAAATTAATTGCCCATTTTTCTCAAATATATAATGAATCAATCTGAATATCAAAATTACAATACAAATTCGAAGGACCTTTTGCTAAATCTGTTTACTAAGTTAACAAGCCAACTTACCTGGTGTTTTCGGTATTAACTCGGCAGCTAGGCTCTCAAAAAGCTTCTTTTACTTCCTTTGACAAATTCGTGCACAAAACACCCAAATTGACAAATTTACTTCTGTCACACACACACAAAAAACTGGACCACAGATTATGTTCAAATATATACAGGGTGAGTTTTTTTTTCATTATCACTATAGGGATCTCGGAAACCGGCAAAGATAGAAGGTTGGTTAAATGAGAAAGAATTGCAGTTTTATGAGCTTATTCGAGATGTGCTTTTTGTTTCTTTGAAAAAATCCAAGGCCTACTAGATACAAGCAAAATATTAAAATTACTTAATTTCTAAAGTCGGTCTAGCGTCGTTATTATTGAAAATAGAAAAAAAATAATAAAAGTTTTGGCTATTTTTACGGTGTTATCTTACACTTATTAGTTTTCTTCTAGCTTGATGTGATTATTTTGACTAAAAGCTTATCTTAGATTGTATAATACTTACTGTGTAAACACGTTTGTTAGATAAACACAGATTTACACTTTTATTGTCCATTGAAATGTTAAACAGTGCAAACTAGTCGCACTTTGACTAGTGTTTTGTTAGACTGTAAAATGTGATACTGTTAGCTGTTCCGACTGTTTGCTCCTGGATTGGTACTCTCAGCATCCTTCTCTAAAGTGAGGATAATCCGCTCTGATTTTAAAGTTATATGAGACTTTCAATGGTACCAACAGACTCGGCAAACCTAGTCAAATCAGGCGGCATCATTTCATTCGGAAATACGTCGCTCAGGCGCTCTTGTACTGTGTTGCACGCCATTCAGGCTCCTTTTGAACTTGCAATAAAGACGCCATAGGTATTCGTCCACGAACTGCTCCTCGCCAGTGATCATGTGAATATATCCCATTTTCATACTCGGATAGGTGAATACCAAAAAGAAGTGTTCGGGCGTCTTTCTTTGTGGGAGCGTGACACCACAATTCGTTCTTTGAAATGATAGTAATAATGTGATAAGGAACATTAACTAGGCATGTGGAATGTCAAGAGCTTAAATGGAAGGAAAATAATTAATTACAGATATCGAGAAAATAAACATACAAATTTAGCGCAGACTGAAAAAGGAGAAGTATAGAATGAATGGAGGACATCTGATGATTTACAGTGGGGTAGACAAAAATGTATGGGCACAGGCAGGAGTAACTTGCTTAATTAAAGCAGACTACATTAAAAATATAGAAAAATGGAATTTTGCATCAAAAAGACTAATGTTGACGGAGCTTAGGATAGATTGTGAAAAATACACCATAATAATAGCATATGGTGCAACTGTTTGAAATTTCCATCGTAAACTAGTTCATACTTCTGTCTTTATAGTTACGAGTGCAAGAGAGTATATTGTTCAGCTTGCAGACATACTTTTATACTTGGATAATTCACATGAAATAAATGTAGAATTAGTAACTTATTGTTGCTGTGGCGTGATTTCAGGTATATAATATCCTGACTGGATGATGGCACGCTGATCCCTGTGACGTCGTCCGTTGTGCGGAGTTCTCTTCCGAACGTGAGGCAGGTAGCGGTGTGTCAAGCTGATTGGCAGCGGGCGGTGTTCATTGCGAAACGTATGGGTGCCAATTTGGTAGGCTAGCTGCTATGGTCGCCCCTGACCAAGATACCTAGTTTAGGTCCCTGTTTTTCCTTTCAACTGGGTTTGTCCGAGGATGATCAACGAGCGTCAGTACCGGCGGATGTCGAGGCAGTGTGTTACATGTTGCATAATGTTGCTGACGAACTGTGTCCCATTATCGCTGTTGATCCTCCTGGGAGTCCCGTACCGTAGAAACACCTCGATTGGAGTTCGGGCACAGGATGATGCGTGGCGACGGGTGGAGTGCGAACAGTTCAATCCATCTCGTTGCCGTATCTTCTACGAGGATATCCACCCTTCTTCTTTCGGTCCTGGTGACAATGGTCCAAACAGATCGATGGAAAGGTTGTTCGAACTGTTGTGGTCGGCGTTGAGTCCCGTGGGTTTTTGGTTTGATGCCTTGAACCTCTGACAGTCGGTGCAATTCTTAACATTAAAAATAATGTGCTAGTAATTTTAATGTGTAACTGACTAGATGTATGACTAAGTGTATTTATATCATGTGCAGCCCAGGTCTGTAATCTTGGTGGCCTACTGCCCCTGTTTATGAATTTGTTCAAATTTGAATATCTTCACATGCTTTTAAAAAACATGTGTTTTGGTCCACAAGGTGTTAGCCTTTGATAATGTTTTGAATAAAAACGAAACGTCAGGCGAACATACAAGTGGGTTTAATTCAATCTAACCATTAAAGCTTGGTACCTGTGCGTAGCACTGAGATTGGAGTTTTTCCAACCCCTATCCCAGTCAAGAAATAATATATATATATACCGGGTGAATATTCTGAAACCGAACATAGGCAATTAACATGGGAAAAAGGTTTTTTCGCAGATTGCTGCTCCCCATTTTAACCGGTGCACTTCAATTCCCGTCAAGGTAATCTGTAGTACCTGTGCGCCGTAAGGGTCCGCTAATCTAACGCATCCATTCCCGTCAATGTTCAAGTTGCGACGATTTTCGCACTTCAGTTCCCGTCCGCTGTCTACCTGCTATATGTAATAAACATAGATAATAAAACAATAAATAAATAAAACAACAAGAGTTCACTGAAATATTTAAAACTTTATTTGCCTAGAAACAAAACATTTGTAAATTACAATGTATATTAAGATTAGATGCTATTTCTACAAAAACTTACACAACTATGTTTCCAAATTTATAAGAAACACATTTTATAAAATCTAAACGTCCAATTTTCTTATTTTCGTAATGATTAATTTTATTACTGATAAAATTTTGACGAGTAAGCACTTTTGTTCGAGTTTGACGTTCCTCCTGGCTATTACAACTATTAATTCGTATGTAATATCCGTTTGCATTCCTTTTAATGCTTCCAAAAATACAAATATGTTTGGATGATGCATTGAGCAATAAGATTTAAATTTACTGTGGAAACTTTCACATGTGTTTGGGGTGCGTGACAACTCTGCGGAATTATCTGCCCAAATATGGGGTGAAATTTTGAATCTTCACTTATGTAGTTGTCTATTAAATAATCGGCGAATTTGGTGACTCTTGGATCGGCGGGTTTTTCGTCCGCCAGTTCAAATGCAAATGCATCACCTACTTCTTCTGCTGATAAATATGTCAAACCAAAGTTATAGTGTAACCATTTTCCAATTAGTGAAGTTTTGTCCTGATATTCTTTTGCCAATCCAACTTCCTGTATTTTCCGATACCTATATTTCAAAAATAATAAAAATTGCTGTACTATAATTTTTCTCTTACCATGATTGTGCTAGGTGAAATCTGGATCCTATATTTTGACGTCCGGAAATATTTCTGCGATACTCGAATGGATAGCTTGTTCAAAGTCAACTACTATGGTTTGAGGTTGTAAACAGAAACCAAGTTGCGTACATTTTAAAATCAATGTTTGAAATAATTGTTTATATGTGGATTTCTGCTTGTTTTTTAATAAGCAAAACGCCACTGGAACGTATGTGTCGTTCTGGTACACATGAATCGTAAAGAGCTGCAGAAAGTACTTTGGACAATACTCAAATGTACCATCCATGTAAAAACTTCTTGTTGACACATAAATTCCAAGTTACTTGTGCACGAAAATATAATAATTTCTGCATTATGATCGTTGGCCAAAAAATTTCTCGCCCTTTGTGATATAAATATCTAACGAATTTAAACATTCCTGAATTTCTTTGAATTCTTGGGTAACTTTGGAAATTGTTTGCGCCTTTGCTTTCCCATATTATTTCTAATGTAAGTCATACCTTTATTAGTGAGACTTTCCAACATTTGTCCATGAAGAGATACTTCACGGTGTATAATTTTAGACGGTCTTTCATGTGTCGATTCTTCTGCTTTTCTCTTCACTTGATTGTTCACTTTTTGTCGGTTTAATACTTTTTCTGTCACTGGTTCATGTTCATGTTCACCAATTTTTTAGAAAATGCTAACTTGAGTCATCACCAAGAGTGTACACTTTTGCTCTGCACGACTTTTTAATGCAACACCAACTTGTCTCTGCTGTTGTTTTCAATACACGATATTTATAAAATTTATAGTTTTCAAATAATATTAAAGGTTTTCCTTTTTCACTCAGCATTACTTCTAAGGCCATCTTGTTTACAGTAAAATCAACACTTTATGCAACCGAAGTAAACACAGGGCGACTTAGGAATAACTGAGACCTTTCTTAATTCTTATACTTATTTATAGGAAACATTTTTCAAGGGGGTGGTAACTTACGTTAAATGATTGTTATTGGTTATCCTTATCGGAACTACTGCCAGTAGATTAACGTGAGTAATTTTTGGGTGTTATCATTAATGAGGGTGTTATCATTAATGACCTATTACACAGGTATGCGAATAATGCATTTTTGGGTCAGACGTAATTGAAGTGAGGGATTAAGTACCTCAACAGTCCGTTGACGGGAATGGAAGTGTAGGATTATTTTTTTAATTGCTCTTGATGGGAATTGAAGTGCGCTCATTTTAACTTAGAGCGTTTATAATGACACCAATCGAAAGAAGATTTTTTTCTCATCTTATGATATGCGAATTAGTTAATTTTCAAGGGTATTTGGAAGATTATTCGACAATATGGGTAGATGACTTTTACCGTGTTCGACAGTACACATTTTTAACGTTTTCCACTATTAATTCAATACTGGTGCTTCCAACACGATTATTATGAGTTTTAGAACGACGCTGATTTGCAAACTTTGACTTTGACGTTTTGGTGAAATGTCAGTCAAAGGCTACTCACTAAATTAAAATCATTGAAACCAATCGGGCTCGCGTGAAAATACTGTGACATTAGGGGCCGGTTGCAGAAAGCAATGTTAAGTCTGGTGTTAGCTAACGTCGCGTCAAAGTGAACAAAATCGCATCAAATTTTGTTTACTAATGTATTAGTTACCATAAGCATTTGAGATTTGATTCGTTTTTGTTCACTTTGACGCGATGTTAGCTAACACCAGACTTTTAACATGGCTTTCTGCAACCGGCCCTATAGGTGTTTTCAATGACAGTTAATTTTTATTGGCCGTTTCTGACAATTGAACAATTTTCATTGGTTCGTTCATTATAGTGTTGAATAATCACATATACTCATAAGAGCATTAATTCTTTCCGGAAATTTTTGAGTGCGTTCCAACAACGTCGTATTAATTTGACCGAGCGGGACTCGAGGGCAAATTAGGAGGTTGTTGAATGCATGAAAAATAATTTCCTGATATGAATTAATGCTCGAATGCAGATTCGGTAAGAAAATCGTAACGACACAAACCCTAAAAAGAAGTAATGTCTACCTACAAAAAATTTCCAAGAAATTTTGTTGTTGTCTTGGATACGGCTCGTGAACTAATTTTTCTATTGGTCATTAATGAGTGTCGTACGATTTTCAGTTGAATTTCTTATTATTTTATCAAAAATTCGCAATGAATTCAATTCGTAAAATCATGTTGAGCCATGACTCGTAAGACAATAAACAGATTCAAACGTCATTCAAGTGACAGTTTCATTATGCCGTTGGCGGCTATAATTTTAAGATTTCCAATTTTCTTTACTGAAATCGATTGGAGGGCCTCCTGGGAGAAGCGGAGCGCCGAGGGCTCCCCTGGAGTGGGCGGAGCCCTAGGGGCCCCTTGGAGAAGGGCGGAGCCCCGAGGACCCCCTTGGAGAGAAGCGGAGCTTCGAGGGCCCCCTTGGAGAGGGGCGAAGCCCCGAGGGCCCCTTGGAGAAGGGTGGAGCCCCGAATGCTCCCTTGGAGAGGGGCGGGGCCCGAGGGCCCCCTTCTTTGGTCAGGTGGACGGCAGAGGGAGGCAGGAGCGGCGTGTGTAACAGAATGGAATGGCCCAACGTAATAAGCCTAAAAATGGTGGTAATTGAGTAGGATAGACCGCGTAATAGCTCGCGCAGCCCAGTTTATTTTCGATAAATAATAAAGAAATACAACTGAAAATTAACTAATTCGCATATCATTAAATGAGAAAAAAATCTTCTTTCAATTGGTGTCATTATAAACCCTCTAAATTAAAATGGGGAGCAGCAATCTGCGAAAAACCTTTTTCCCATGTTAATTGCCTATGTTCGGTTTTGGAATATTCACCCGGTATATATTTCCCACAGAAGCAGAAAAAGAATATACCAAACATTTTTATAGTAGCAAAAACTTACCAAATGTAATATGTATGCTCTCATATATTATTAAATGACTTTAATTTTATTCATGGTTTTTGTTTAGGATCTATTGATGGGTCACATATTAAATATGACAGACCAAGCATCCGATCAACTGATTCTTTCACAGAAAAGACTACCATTCAATACAGTTGCAAGCAGTTTGCAATGAAAACTGAAGTTTGTCGATATTTTTGTTGGATACCCAGGTTCTGTGCATGATGATAGAGTGTTTCGAAATTCGCCTCTTTTTACAAAATTAGATGATATGTGTTGAGGGTGAATACATACTAGGTGACAGTGCATATCCTCTATTACCTCAACTAGTTACCCCTTACACAGACAATGGTCATTTAAGTGCTGCAAAAAAACAGTTCAACATCAAACTAAGTTCACGTCGAGTATCAATTGAACATGCCTTTGACTTGTTAAAGCAACGATTTCGGCAGCTGTAACATTTAAATTAAAAAGACCTAAACGCATATGCATTCTATAAGGGCATGCTGTGTCCTACACAACTTGGCAATTAATGACATGTAGCGTTTGAATCTGACATTCCATCTGATGAACAACCACATACTCTTTGTTGTGAGGAAAGATTAAATAAAACAGGTGGTGAAATAAGAGATAATATTTTTCAGCAGCTATTTACAGGAAACTGTTAATTCTGTAGTCATATAATTACAATATACTATTGTAATAGTACTAAGGTATAATTACGTTCCTATGTAGTTTTTTAATTAGTCTGCAATGAAACAACATTTATGATTTCTACATTAAAATAAAATTTTAAGTAATATATAAGATACATATTGATATTAATAATGTAATAATAAAACACTGTAAAGTATTTGTAAACTCAACCCTATAAAGACGTTACATTTCAAGTGTAGTTATTGTTTATTTAACAGTTTTTCAAGAGGCTCATTCTTCTTTTTTAACTGCTCAATAATTTCCTGGCGCTGTTTGCATTTCTACCGTTCCATTCAAGTTTAGTTTATTTTTTTCCAAAATAAGGGCTCTCAGTTCTTACAATTCACGCATGACTAAATTTTTATTACTACTACGACGCTTAGTAATGGTTTATGGGGTTGAT
Organism: Agriotes lineatus; assembly: GCA_940337035.1. NCBI lineage: Eukaryota > Metazoa > Arthropoda > Insecta > Coleoptera > Elateridae > Agriotes > Agriotes lineatus. Next base: position 284,489 of record CALNHX010000705.1, on the reverse strand, counting down.
CTTCCAGAACTTGTATCACTGCAATCGGTATCAGCCTGTTGTGGAAGTGGCATATCTATAGATCTATAAATAAAGACTTAACATTTAATTCATTTGGAATACCCACAAAACAAGATAGAAATATACGTACTTTTCTGCGTTCTTACTGCAATCGGCCTCTACACCTAAGTGAAAAGTGGTCTAATAGAATGCCCTTTACTTAATATTTCATCAAGTTGTCTAAAATATTGAAAATTAATATGTTTGTTCAAAATTAATTAAATAACCTACTTTTCGTAAAAGTAACTTTTTCTTCCTCGACCTGTTTTCTCATTATTCTCCTTTTTGTTTTTATACGCTCTTTCAGGCTTTTCCATTATTTCAATTTGTTGGGTCGAATATAGATACCCGTATTGGGCCATTTCGAATTTAATTTTCTCCCACATCCTTTTTAATGTTTTTAATTTACCTAGTTCGACAAGAAGTTTAAAGGTTTTGTACATTTCTATTAACAATTGTGTTTGCTCTTCTGGCCAAGCTATCACCTCTGTTGTGTTTTCATTTTGGGTACGATATTCAACACACGCATTTTCTTCTTCGTCGTTGAATATAATTTTAATAATTTCATTATCAACATTCACTAACTGATTTTTTTTGTCGGCTACAATCCCACAAGGAACGTGCAAGTTATCGCCAGAATGTTCTGTAAAATAGTTTGAATTGATTTCAATAAACCATTCAGTCATCGCTTCTAACTTACCGATTGAAAATATATAACAATCGCCTTCAATTAAAGCGTCACCTGTGTTCGGATCGTTTAAAATTTTTGCGGTTCTACCTACTGCATCCATCGTATTTAATATGTAATCCTTAAATAGTTTTTTAATCTACAAAATACATATTAATAAAACAGGATACTAAACATACTGGGCTTGAACGTACGTTCAGTGTTAATAATTAATGAAACACGTGTTATAAACAATAAATTTACATCTTATTTACCTTTTATGTATGTATATATGTCTTTGTATACAGATAACTTCGATAAATGACTCGATATGAAAACAAATCCACGCAAAAAGAATCGCTTTTGTCGCCGCTTTGTAGGTTATTATTTTGCTTTGAAGTCTGCACTTATTCTGCACTATTTACTCCTTCCTCTTGATGAAGTGCAAAACGTTCCTGTTCGGTGTAATTTGTGCAGTACAAACGAATGCAAAAGTAACTGTTCAGTTCACACAAACGAACGCATTTTTGTTAATTCCGAGTAGAAAGTGCAAACAAACGAACACACCTTATTATACGAGTTCCATAAGACGGCCCATTGTAGCATGCGTGGGTTTGGGGCACGACGAGCGCAGCGTAAGAAACGTAACTTTCCTAGAGGAAAAACACGTGTGATGCAACCCTAACCTTAGATGGTGCTCGACTGACGTTTAACTTTCATATTGGGCTTCAGGTACTAATATGCATCTTTTGACATAGATGGCGCAGTGTTATTAGTTTTAATTGGAGATCCTGTATATAGTTTACTAAGAGTTGGGCAAACAGCCTGATTTGACATATATTTTTGATCCCAATTAGATATTTGACATATGTCGAACAAAGAGGTTATGAGAACCAACCTTGCTAACTTGCCTTTGATGGGAGAGTTTTCAGAGTATTGATCATTCTTAGGATCTCTAGAACCGACTATTAGAAATATACGTCCAGTTTAGTTAAAATTTAGATTTGCATGCGTGTAACTATCGGTCTTAACGTGTTACAAAATATATAAAACGGCACTTGCATCACACATGCCTTGCAAAAAGTAATCCAAACCAATCAAAATGTATCCGTTGTTTGCCCAACTCTTACAGCCGGTCTTATAAAGGCCACTAATCTGACTTAACTTTAATTCACTGTTAAAATAAACAAAAGCGCATCAACATTTGTTTACCTATGAATAAAATGTCATAAGCACTGACGTTTTGATGTGCTTTTGTTTATTTTAACAGTGAATTAAAGTTAACTTCAGATTAGTGGCCTTTATAAGACCGGCAGTTAGTAATAGTATATTGTATAACGAGTGCTGAAATATCAATTCAGCACGAGTTTTACACTGTACTTTTCCGACGACCACTACTTTTCCGACGACCACCTAATTCTGTTTGAAATAGCAAAATAAGAAAATGTATTAATTATTACATTTTTGTTTATTAACTTTAACAAAACGTATTTAGAATAGTTACAAATTTACTTGTTGAAATTATAATTAATCGTAATATGAGAACATTTATACAGACTTATAGGGACATTTGAAATTTCGGATTCGAGCTGGTTTTGTTCTGCTTGAACAGTGTTTTTTGATGATGTGAATGCTAGGTTTGGGGCTTCTTGCGTGGCCACATTTTGATTTTTTTGCGCTTGAAAACTTTCTTCTTCAGGTTAATACTGGATGAGCTTGATAATAATGCTGGTGCCAGTTCTACTGATTGCACAATTCTATTGGAAATTTCCATTTTTTTGTTGAACGAGTCGTTTACATATCCTTCGGCAACTGCACTGGATTGCCAGCCACCGTGGCGTTTTAGTGTGAGAAGATCTCCGCCTGAATCGACAAGAATGGTGGCTGACGATCTCCGGAAAGAATGGCCTGTATAGGTTTCCGGGTTGGGCAGGTTTAAAAATTTTGCAATTTGCTTTACCATATTTCCAAACTTATTAATCCCTACAAATTGGACGTACATTTCCCTTTCTGGCAGTTTATAAAGAAACGTTCATTTGGATTGGTCAAATGTTTGGTCGCAGGCTTGCATACTTTTTATAAATTGCATAAAATGTTCTGTTATAGTAAAACTTCTGGGATTTTTAGTTTTAGTCACAGGAATCATAACCAATAACGCAGAATTTAAATCCTTCAGATCACAAAGTTTAAGGTTACACAATTCAATTTTTCTTAAGGCTTTTTAAATTTACAGGAATAAGTCCTTCTAAGACGTCATGCATGACGTCGGGTGGAAGACAAGATATACTACTAAAATGATTGACAACATAAAAAGGCGATTTAGATTTTACCCCATAAGTAGCACATAAGGTTCTATCGGATTCTACAGCTTCAACATGCCGTAGATGGCCAGAGGGTGTCCTAGATTCACATACACTGTCTGAAAGCAGGGTATTCAAATCTTTATCTGAAGCTAAGCAGTACCTACAAAACCTTCCTCTACTAAATGATGCATGAAATCCCCCTAAATAATTACTAGACAAATTGTCCCAGATATTGTTGCAACCGCTCCACAATTTTTTTTGTCGGACCATTTAATATTAATACCTTCAGTTTCTAGTAGCTTAATATCGTCTAGTAAGGGTTTTAGAACTAGCTGGAATCCGTATTTTTGTACGTAAATCCATTTTACTAATAATGCTAAATGGATGCTTTTTAAATGTGACAAAAAATTTTTTTCAATGTTCCCTACAGTAAAATAGAATGCGCATAGCTTGTGTTTTTTTTTGTGACTTCCAATAGGATTGCAAATCTCGAATTCGTCCGTGTACAAGTGTAACCGAATATGTTTATAATCACCTTTAAAAAGTTTATGGTTTTTAAAATGGTTCGGTTTCATAACCCTCTAATTTTGTAAAACTGCCTATTCTGTTATAACTTGTCCATACTGCGTCATTGTTTAGATAATTTTCACTGTTTCTAAGATGGGTACGTAATGTAATACATGTTTTTCAAGTTTATTGGAACGTAATACTTGACCTACAACGTATTCCTGTGGGGAAACAAAGTTGTTTTCTTTAAAAAATTGTCTTCGTCGGATTTTGAAACTTCAAAAGTAGAGGTAAAATAACTAAATATATCTAAAAGTCTAATTTCCTGTTGTGACATTATGTTCAGTAGCTTACATTTAAATACTATTTGTTTCTCAATGTGAATACTAAATATTTTAAATAAATCTTTGATTTTGTAATACCGGACCTTCTCATAAGGGTTGTTAAACTCTACGCTCGTCGGGTAGCTCAAAATAAGTCTGAGATAATTTTGGTTCCTCAGATATATGATAGTTTAACATACAAAAACACCATCGGGATACAATTAAACAATTTAATGTATTTACCTACTGATACATTTCAACATTTATATACACAAGAAATTACAACAATAAATTCGTGTGTACGGCTGGAGCTGATAACAGGCGTTCTTATCGGGGCGGTCGGCAGGCGTTGCAGGTGCGGTTGATAAGAGATTCTGTCCCTGCGGAGTAGGTAGCTGGAAAAATCGAATTAAACGGTCTGCCAATTATACAATAAAACATATCACGGGTCTGGAGATTTAGCTGATAAGACGCGGGTGAAGCCCGGCGTACTACCTCTAAATTAATTTAGAGGCGTCTGGAAACGGAAAAACTAAAAACGCCGCATTGCGATAATAAATGTGACTTTAATTTCATAGTCCGAACGTGAGCTCAATGTGGCCGCTTTTCCTCCAAAGCCGGCCGGGAAATTTCGTGCACTCGGACTAGATAGGATGCGGGGCTGGCGAATTGGAATTACAATGTTATCGAGCTAGTGCTCGGACCTAGTGAAGAGGATGCGAGTTTTACGCCACCAATTCAACTAAGTTCTGGGTTAATTAGTAATGACTTTAATGAAGAGGATGCAATATTTAGCCACCAATTCAACTAAGTTCTGGGTTAATTAGTAATGACTTTAGTGAAGAGGATGCAATATAGCCACCAATTCAACTAAGTCCAGGTTTAATTAATAATGGCTTTAGTGAAGAGGATGAAATATTAGCCACCAATTCAACTAAGGCCCGGGATAATTAATAACGGTAACAGGTCGGGATTCGGCTTTCAGGGAAATAAATGGTTCCGGGAGAATCTCTTCCTCGATTCTTTACAGGTCTGGTTATCTACTCACGGTTACCGGAAGGGAATCAGGGATGATCGGGAACGGAGTCGGACTAGGGTCTGGAGAGTCTCTGGGAAAATCTGCTGGAATCTCGTTGGAATCTCCTTTTATGTGCCCTGGAAAAGTTCTCAAGTGGGGGATAGCGAGTGGGGATAGCGGCGCGCGACTCGACTCGGTACTTCCTTGTTATCTCTGGACGTGACGTCGGTCCCTGCGCGCTTATCATCTCGTGCATTGACATTACGGAAATTACGATAACGTGAGGTCGGACAAGGATCAAATTTAAATATTATATTAATATTCCGAAATACAAATTTGATCTGCAGGCAAACGTTACAATTCAGCAAAAATTAATTTTGATGCAGTTCCAGTTATTAAAGATTCGTTTTTTAATTGTAATTTAAAAATTAAAAATTGTTTAAAAAATTCTTTTACAAAATCGGTACTGTTTTCATCTTCAGTGCTAAATTCAAAATTATGAATGTGATGGTTTAAATGGGCTGATTTAGATCAATAGGGTCCTGCAATTTTGTAAAAACTTTGCTTTTTTTATGCGACTTGGTGTTCGTCTAAAGCATTTTATAAGATTATTGTGGTTCCTATAACAATGTATAAGGAACGAAGATACGCGTTGGTATGATTTTAAACAGTGATCAATTCGGCATTCAATATTGCACTGTTTTAGGTGAGAATGAGAAAATTTCATATGTTGTAATAACAACTGTAAATGAATAAATATTTTTGAACAAACGTAGCATTCATACATTTTAAAAGTCGAATCGCCCTGAAAATCGTGTTTTTAAATATACCTAATACGTATGATAATAATAACAATAGTAATAATAATGGTTAACAACTTACCTTCACTATCAAATATACGGGTGCCTGATACCAGATTTTGTCGGTCAGTTATTACTTATTATACACTCTTCACTCTTGCTGTCTGTGATGGAAATGCAGAATTTACCTTCCAAAAGAAAGTCCAATATTTTACTTGCTAAATATGGAGAAGGGGTAACCGCACTTCTTAAAAAAATATACGTTTAGAGTTAGGAACCCTTCTAAACAACATGAAAGAAAAGGATAGATAGGTAACCCGTAAATGTGTTTTGGATACCTACCCTCAGTAACAAAGATGATAAGAATTCCCAGTAACCGACTTAAGCTAATATTGTAGTACAAAATAGAGAACGTTTAGAGTTAGAACCCTTCTAAACGACATAAAAGAAAGAGATAGATATATAACTCGACAATGTAATTTTGCATACCTACCCATAGTAACAAGAGGCGATAAGAGTTTCCAGTACCCTACTTAAGCCGGTCATTAGGACAGAAATCTGTTACCAGGCGAATAAGTACAGTTCCATCAAAATAATGTTCTAGAGTACGTTCAAACATTTGAAGTTGTTATAAACAATAATGCAAAACCTGTGTTCGGCTTACTACTTTTATCACAATTTATTTTTTATATAAAAAATGAAGAATAAACATTTCAAAAACTCTAACAAAATACTTTTAGAAAAAATTACGACGTACAATTGACTGTGTTAATCAAACGACGTTAATATAATTATTTTCAGCACAAAATACAAGGGTAAAATGAAAAAAGAAATGAATGTTAGGTGTATCGCAAACACGTATTAACAGTCATACATAGGCGATTAAAAACTCAAATTCGTATAGATATGGCGCCGTTGCCAGTATGATATGCCAATGTAAAATTAATATTTCATTAATTGTACGTAAGTTGAGTTGTTTATGTTTTAAACAATACCCGTTATTCAAATACTTGCATATTTTAGTTTCACGCTCCCAAAATTAGGAAAGTTGTTGTTAATTACCTACATTGCATATGACGGTTAGTTACTCTATGCCTTATATCCTGATGTGAAAAATGTCAACTTCATCTTAAGGTGCAACATTTTTTAAGGGTAATTCTTTTTTCTTTAATTTATAAAATTCTAAACATAATAAAATAACACTCTAAGGTGAAAAATATCAACTTTATCGTAAGGTGAAACATTATTTCTAAAGGTAACTTTTTTCAGCGTTAGCCAATAAAATTTCTACCATATGACACATAATAATATTCTACCTGATCTTAAGGGGGACGTTATTTCTAAGGGCATTCTGTTTTGGCGTTGGCAGATAAAATTTTTACCATCCGAAGCATAATAAAATTATACCCTGAGGTAGAAAATATCAACTTTATCTTAAAGTGAACGTTATTCCTAAGGGCATTCTTTTTTGGCGTTGGCAGATAAAATTTCTATCATCCTAATCATACTAAAATTATACCCGGAGGTAGAAAATATCAACTTTATCTTAAGGTGGAACGTTATTTCTAAGGGTATTCTTTTTTGGCGTTGGCAGATAAAATTTCTACCATCCGAAGCGTAATAAAATTATACCCTGAGGTAGAAAATATCAACTTTACCTTAAGGTGGAACGTTATTCCTAAGGGTATTCTTTTTGGCGTTGGCAGATAAAATTTCTACCATCCGAATCATACTAAAATTACACCCTGAGGTAGAAAATATCAACTTTATCTTAAGGTGGAACGTTATTCCTAAGGGTATTCTTTTTGGCGTTGGCAGATAAAATTTCTACCATCCGAATCATACTAAAATTACACCGGAGGTAGAAAATATCAATTTTATCTTAAGGTGGAACGTTATTCCTAAGGGCATTCTTTTTGGCGTTGGCAGATAAAATTTCTACCATCCGAATCATACTAAAATTATACCCGGAGGTAGAAAATATCAACTTTATCTTAAGGTGGAACGTTATTTCTAAGGGTATTCTTTTTTGGCGTTGGCAGATAAAATTTCTACCATCCGAAGCGTAATAAAATTATACCCTGAGGTAGAAAATATCAACTTTATCTTAAGGTGGAACGTTATTTCTAAGGGTATTCTTTTTTGGCGTTGGCAGATGAAATTTCTACCATGCGAGCATAATAAAATTATACCCCGAGGTAGAAAATATCAACTTTATCTTAAGGTGGAACGTTATTTCTAAGGGTATTCTTTTTGGCGTTGGCAGATAGAATTTCTACCTTAAAACATAATAAATTATACCCTACGGTGGAAAACAGTAAAAGCTACTTCAAGGTATAATATGAGTCTGAGAAGGCTATTTTGTTGTACCTTTTTCGCAACGTTGGAGTGTTATAATATACCTTACTTCTTAAAAGGGGTGGAGCCAGGAGAATAAATACCTTTACGTCTTAATTTATACCCTGAATAAGATTTTACCCTTAAGGCAATTAAAAATACCTCCAAATTTAATTTCTACTTTTTCCCAACCTTTAAAAATAACAGTGATAGACTGAAAGAGTACTTGTTTTTTACTTTTTTATTTGCAGGCTCACGACTTGTTATAGAATTGAATTGAGTCTGATTGTTACTATTACTGCTTTGCCATAAATTTTTTAAATTGTTGAATGTTTTTAATGAATGGGAAAGGACTGCATCGTCCACATTAGTTATGTCATATTCGAATAATTCAATACATTTTCTTTTATTTTCTCACAATAGCAGATTTTTTATAAACAGTACTTACACTGGTACTTGCTAATGTATTTAAGTGACTTCTTACTTCTTCATTTATCTCGAAATTAGTTTGCTCGCCACCGTTTTTTTTAGAAGTATTAGCACTAGGTACATCTATATTGAATGACTGGTCATTTTGTGCATTAGATAGATATACTAATTGGACATCAGAGCTGTGTAAATAATTTGTAAGCACCAAATAATGAATATTTTTACATATGGTCGATTTAATGAAGTAATCAACACACGTACACCTAAAGGTATGCACACATATATCACATTGGGAGCATTTTAACAGGCAACAGAAATTGATTTCTACATAATTTTTAGATACGACATACACACTAGTTTTACCAGCAACAGTGTAACTGCCATCACCATTATCTAAAACATTAAATACACTATTTCAGCAGTCCTATGCCTTCTCTCTAAAATTGTGATATGACTGCTGTTTTTTCCTTTTATATTTTTTTTATAATTCTTTTAACAATCTTGTTTCTAATGTATGTTGAAACGGCATGAATACCGATGGGGTCACAATTATATGTAACAGCAATGAGATAACATGAACAAGAAAATAACTCGTATTGCTTGAGTAAGAAAGAGATAAACATAGTAGCAAATATTCGAGAAGGCTTGACGCTTAATTTAATTATGACATTTGATAACTAAACATGCCTACTAAAATAATTTTTTCGTATGGCCATCTCTTTCTTACTCAAGCATTCTATTTTGTTATTCATGTTATCTCATTACTGTTATATATAATTATGGCCCTATCTGTATAGCAAGATAAGAGTCGGGCAAACGCGGTTCAATTTTTGATTGGTTACGATCCACTGCACATGTGCAGTAATCTAAAACGGAAATTTGAAGGGTGGCTATGGCAATGACAATTAAATGACGTACTGTGAAACTTGAGTGTCAAACTATTAAGCGTTAAGTAAAATCACAGGCTCTTGCATCTTTGGGTGTAAAAATCGTTCAGAACAAGAATTTACTTTAAAAGTCTTCCCAAAAATGCAACGCAAAAATATGCGACGCTCAAACTGAATTTCCACCGATGCGCGATGGTTTCAGAATATGCGAAGTATATTTTGATAGAAATCAATGGGGAAAACGTGATTAGACGTTAAAAAGAAATTGAGGTAATCTGCGGTTTCTACTTATTAACTTAGAATATAACTTTATACGCCTGTTAAAAATGACAATAACTTGGAATACTTTTGCCTTCAACCAGTAGAAACCATGACCATCGTATGGCCACACTGTGATTATATAGTCACTGTAAGTTTTAATAGAGACTCTAGAAATGAGAGACTGGCCATTGGCCGTCGCTGGCCTGATTAGTTGAGGCAAAATTTGTCCCCAAAATGGCGGCGCTAATGGTGTGCCCTCAAATATGTCACATGTATAAAGGAAAGGACTCGTAAAAACACAGTTTATTAGTAGTTCTTAATATTTGTATACCTATTTATAACTTTTATATCACAATTATGAAACGAAAAATGAATTTTGATATACATATTATCAAATGGTCGAAATTGACAGACATCCTTTGAAAGATGTTTACATGATTTTTTTCATAAATTGAGACACCACGCTTGCTAAGTTACACAGACAAAGTTCGTATTGACGCAACAAATTTTTATACTCAACAAATATACTTTGTAAGTAGTGAAATGAAAATTTACATTTTGTACAAAAAGCAGCAGCCTCTACACCGCAAGGTAAAACGAGGTTATAGCCTCTACACCGCAAGGTAAAACGAGGTTATCGATTATACATACACATACAAGCAGTTAACAAAAAGCACAAAAGTTTTTAACAAAATCTGTGTTTATTTACCAAGTAAATGTTATTGTTTCAACAACAATTTTGTCGAAAAGAGTTTAAATAACCAAAATTTACAAAAAAATACTGAACAAAATCAGAAAAACTTGAATAATTTTTTTAATGCACGGCAGAAACTATTTAACCGTAATCATAGAGTACAGTTGTTATGCACCAACATATGCTAACATAATTATCAATTCGAACCATTGTCCTCTGAATTCTTTTAACAGGCATCAAGTTTGTTTTTAAAATTATTAACAGAAGAGGTACTTACCCCACGCTGAGGTAGATAATCCATTTATCCGCAATTGCATTAGAGAAAATATTTTCTAGCATTAATTTTTAAGCTGCATTTACACAAATGCATTCCATATATACTAAGGTGGTCTTTATTTCTATAGAATTTTAGAAAAATTCTGATGATCTCAGCTTTTTAACATTTTTCCAAATAGAAAAACAAAAGCCCTGTAAAATTTAAAACCAATTGGATAACCGTAAGACGTGCCTCAATGATCTTGGAAGACCTAGAGTAAAATTAAAAAAATATGTATTATTACATCTTCATAAATTTATTAAAATATACAGCAAAGATACGGAATACATTGTTATTAAACAGGGAAACAATATAAAGAATCCGTGGCTTCACAATAACTTCAAAAATAAAATGTAAACGTTGAATAAAAGCCTCTTTTTGGTACTGTCTGGAAATTTCTTACGGTAGTACTTTACTACTTGTAACAGAAACTGTTTTTGATCATCCTTCTTAGCTAAAACGCGGTTAAACTCTTCTATGACCTTTAACACCTATTTCAGCCGAGTCATTAACAACATTGTTTTGAACGGCAACAATCCTTTTTAAAATTCTTCGAGAAAGTCCCAAGTAGGAAGATCACTTTGCAAAGACTCGTACAAAATTTTTATCACTTGATAATTGCTGCAGATTGAAAATTTGTTGATCACCAAAATCATCAACACGGTGACCGAACATTTCTGCAACATTTTCTTCATCACAAACGTCAAACGATTTTGACTCATTAACAAGTTTTGGTTCATGTCATTTAACACTATGTGGTTCCTTCTTAACTTTGTATTTAATTGTTCAGTTCTATGTACAATTTTTTTGCCAATTTCAACTACTTTTCGCACTCTTTCTTTGCTAAAATCATTTTTCTCTGTGCCTCTTCCAACATCCTTTTCAACATTTCAATTTCACATTCTCCTGGACGTACACTTGTGCTCATAAAAATAGAATACACTTACTGTTGGACTGATTTGAAAAGTCGTGTTATTCGCATTGCTAAATAAATTTTTAGGCGATATCTTTATTTAATAATTTTCTTGTAATTTAATACAACAAACAATTTCACTTTACCGATGTTTCAAACTAACCGGTATTACAAAACTAAAGTATAACAAAAATAAGTCCAATATTTAGTGTATTCTATTTTTATGAGCACAAGTGTACATTACTTACAGTTGCTACAAATACAAACTATCAGCATTTAGTAGTTATATAACATTCAAATACTCACATTGATTGAAATCCTGCAAAACACAGTTGACATTTTGGGGACAACTGCCAACATTTCGCTATGGGAATCTAGTTACTTCCGGTAAATGACCAGTCTCTCATTTCTAGGGTCTCTAAGTTTTAACACAAATTTATTAACGGGTGTCCACTGTACCTGCTGTGGCCAGTGTTGGCCGACCTCCCCTATTTAACCTAGCACCAAAGTAATATTGATATAATCTCTAAATATTTGTAGTTTGCCACCAAAAATCATAATCCGAAATATTTATTTTTGGCACCAGAAATCTTACTTGGACACCTATATTTGAGCGCCAAATAAAACAAGACTCAGTATCATATATAATATATTTAAGCACCAAAAACAGAGGCACAAAAAATATTCACGAGAGCACTAAAATTAAAAACTTTTTTAAACATAAAAAATAAGGGTACATTCCTACGAGGTACTAAACGCAAAACTAAAAATACATTCTAACATATAGAACATACCTATAATAGCATGATTATATTATTGCACTATAAGAGTCGTCCCTCTTTTTGTTCCTATGGCAATGTTTTTTGCTTCAGGAGGTGGCACAGCGTATTTAAGTCGAATGGACATTCCAAGAACATGTGTGCACGTACATTCCCTCATGAACATTGGATAATTGCAAATACCTTGCAGCCAGTCATCTCTTTTTTTCGGCAAAGAAACTTCCCATTCGCTAAAACACGTCCTTATAATCATCAAAGTTTGTCCATGGCTCGCCGAAGGATTGCAATTCTAATTCATCGCCACTCGGAATTCTAAAATGTTTTTTGTCCTCATAATCATGTTTTATGGGCACCCTTTTAGGCATTTTAGCCCATTGATAGGGGCCAGTTCATTGCTTTAAAGTCACAGTTGGTTGCTTTGAAACTGTAAAGTTTTGCAGTTTGTACTTATTTGACCATTCAGTTACCATTTCAGAAGCTATCACTAAAAAACGAGAAAGAGGGTAGTACGAATTTCATAGAGAGAGAATACACATGTTTTTAATGCATTAAATAAAACTTCAAAGTCAGATTTCTGTTCTGTCGAAAGAATGAGAATGGCGATTTCGATCAGAAGTTCCTGTGATAAGAACCGGGAATCCATGCCAAATCAGCTTATGGTTGCATCGGCATGGATAATTTTAGAATCACGTGCTAGACCAACTAAGTATTTAGTTGACTATTCAACTCACCCCCTTCAAGTTAACTATTCACCAATCATAATTTAGTATTTATGTCATTTGTCACCAATCAGCGTAAAATTGTGCAACAATTCCGCTAGCGGAATTTTAATGACAATTTTTTTCTCTTCCTGTGAAATTTATTGAACTTCCTGTAAAAATTCAAATGTACACAAACTTTCACTTATAATACCATGAGTAGTCAAAGTTATGTCGACTATTTTTGCGGTGGTGTCACGAATGTCCATTGCGCTTTGGTACGATTAGGACGAGTGCGAAAGCACGAGTCCTAATCCCAAGCGCAATGGACATGAGTAGTGATACCACCGCAAAAATAATCTACTTAACTTTGACTAAGAATGGTATTCGAGGGACTATTTAATGAACCAAACTATCTTTTCAAATTAGTTTTCAGTAAATCTAGCAACAAACTACGCAATTTCTATAGTAACAGAACACTAATATTGACTTTTTCTAATAAAAATCGCATTTGTTAAAAATAGTCACTTGAATACCTTCTAGGAAGATATATCCACTGATATTTTTTTGATTGGTCAAGAAACGTCAGAATTCTGGATTTTCATTGGTCACTTTTTGACAGATGATAGGTGAATTGAATAGTCATGTGTATTTTGGTTGTTTGTCAAAATAATGCATACTTCATCGAAACAACCTTCTAGCCTGCAACTTCATCTAAATTAAATCTAATTACACGACCTACTCAATTTGAAGAGACGGAGTATGATACACTTCCTCTTTTCAAATCTAGTTGGTCATCAAGTATGATATAAGCAATGTCAAATTTGACAAATAAATTATTCACTTCAACAAATTTTTATTTACATTAATTATTGTTTGTTGTAAATTGTAAGATTATATTTATTATAGTGTATATTATAACTCTGTGAAGTTCCCGCCATTTGATTTGATTTTTCATTATGTGGTTGAAGCGAGGCGAATTAATTCGGGTCACTGTTCTGAATCACTTCCTTTCTCATTTCTTCAACCAAAAATCGGTGGTGCTGCTCATATAATTGCAAATACGGCTTAATCGAATGAGCGCTACTGTGACCAGTGATTTTTATAAGCTGCTGGTCACTCACACCTGCCTTCGCTAATTGGGAAACAGCAGTTGATCTCGTAGAATGGTTCGAAAGTTTAATTTTTTTCACATCTAAGCCACAATTTTGTGCTAGCTGTTTAAGCCATTTTGCAATTTTATTTTCTCTAGCAGGACAATTCTTGTACCATGCTGCAGTACTTCCATCAGTCCAGGAATAATTAACAGACAGAAAAAATCTAGTAGTTTTAATATTTGGCGTTCGTTTGGCTATCAACTTTCTGTACAATCTAAAACAATTAATTTTATAATGAAACAAATATTTTTAACTAGTCATTAGAAATACACACCTTACGGGGCACATATCCGGATTCTTACTGTTCCCAATTAACCATTTGCTCTCCGCTAATTTACTGCAGCCGCCTTGAGTTGTCTTGGAGAATACTGGGTTGTATTCTATTGTATTTGTAACCATGCTGCTATTATCAGTTTCTCCTTTGTAAAAGATGTGACAACGTACAGCTTCGCCTCCACGCCAAGCAAGTTCATAACTAGCAATTAAAAAAACTTCTTCTGAAGGCCAGTTGGAGTATCTTCATTACAGGTATTGATGATGCTTTTATATTCGCATTCCGTTAATGCCGCTGCACTTTGCTTTCTTTTTTGTGGAAGAGGCTGCAGCTCCTTGCGTTTTGCGTCGCGGACTTTTCTAGCTGGTTTGAAAGCTTCGTCGTTGAAAGGATTAACCCTAATCTGGTATTTTTGATAAAACATTTCACTGACCAATTTCGCCGTTACGTTCCATAACTGTTTTACTACCATTTCCTTATAATCAGAACCATCCTTCCGTTTCATGTTAAAAGCCCAGTCCTTTAAAATATGATTTAATTCCTCTGCCGTAGTTAAGTCATTTAATACATATTTTCTTTCATCGCAAAAATGTGTAAATTGGTTCCACACAGATTGATGTGACTTCACTGTATTCACAGGCGTAATTCCGGCAATAGCTTCGTCTATTTGAGAAGCACCCTGATCTCCAAATCTCTTTGATGAATTCATATTCTTAATAAGAACACAACAACTTTTGCACACACATGTGTTTACAAACGTTTTCTTATTTGTTTATAATAGTTATTTTTATAACAAGTGCCGAAAAAGCATTATTACGTACAAGTGCAGAGTTTAACGCGCGAGGCGAAGTCGAGCGCGGTAATCTGCACGAGTCCACGTAACCTTTTTCGGCATGTGTTATAAACAACGTTTTTCCTACAACTGTGAAAATTGAATAAATTAATAGAACATGATCGGTAATCGGTGTTTACAAAAATTAGGACCCTACTGCATCAAGTCGCTGCTTTAACCCATTTGATCCCATGAAATGTTTTTTCTCTAAAATCAGGATTCTTTCGTAATTTCCTATTGAAAATATGTTAGAATGTCAAAATAAATTGATATTTAACAAAATGGAGTTGTTTTTTTGAAAAAAAAATTGTGTACTCATATGAGTACAGTGGGCTAATCAGGAATCAAATCTAAGCAACTATAAGAAAACCAAATACTTTATTTTTCTCAGTATAGAAAATACAAATAACTAGCGGGTGTGGAACTCTATGAAACAATTACGCTCCAAGCACAAAGTGACGTCACATTTTATGCATGTCCAGCGTACTCTTTGATGACATACGCAGCATCTGAGTTGTTTGTCTATTTTTCTTGGGAAGTGGCCGCGTTCATTTTTCATAAGACTGACGGGAACAGATCCGGTTGTGCGTTTCCTAGTGTAAGTAGAGTTTTCGAAACATCTCAAATAATAACGTACTACCTCCCTCTGAAATTCCAACAGGTCCATTTCTTTATTACCCCCTGACATTTGTAATCTCCAAGCGTTGACAAGAATGGCATTTACCATATGGGTAAAAAGGGGCCACCACCATTGCTTTCCTTGTATGCTCACTCTGTAGTTATTGACTGATTGATCAAAAAGATCTACACCTCCCATTGAAGCATTGTACGTGGAGAACAACTTTGGTTGGGGGACATCTATTTTCTCTTTGGCAGCAGCACTCCAACGTTTCACCTTTGAAAGTGGCGTGACAGAATCATAATTTGATAACATGGTGACAACATTGTTATCCTTCCATTTGACAAAAAGTAATGAGCTTGTTCTGTTGAAGCGATATTCAAAATATCCGCGATCCTTCTTTTTAATTTCCCTTGAAGATAGCAAGGGACATTGTTTTATGCGGTTTTCTCTTGCCGTACCCGTGACCCGAAACCCCCTTTCTTTCAAGGTTTGCATCAAATTGTAGCTTGTGAAATAATTGTCAAAAAATATCGCGTGGTCAGTAGGCACATCAACAATTTCAAGCATTTTCAAGACAACTCTTGAACCTAAAGGCAGGGCTTCTTTATCCACTGCTGCGCCGCAGTAGGTATCAAAATTGTAGCAGTAACCAGTGGAGCTACAAAGCATCCAGTCCTTGTAGCCAAATCTCACTGGTTTTCCCCTTATGAATTGTTTAGAAGAGTGATGTCCAAAATATTAATCATTGCTTCATCGATTGAGAGATCTTTGTGGAATATACCGAACTGTTGAAATTTTTTATTTAGTTTATTCATTAGGGGTCTAACCTTGTACATTTTATCAGTTTTATTTATTTGCGTATTATCAGCCAGATGCAAGTATTTTTTTATTTCTTGAAATCGGTTTCTTGACATTGCATTAGCCAGTGGGGGAACCAAGAGATCTTCATCTAAACACCAATAGTTGCGCTCTCGTGGCAGCCGATGGTATCCACTCAAAAATAGAATGGCAATGAATACTTTTATTTCTTCATGACTCACAGAAAATAGATGATTGTTGTTTTGAAGAGCATATAGATTTGTTTGTTCCCTAATCAAATCAATTACTTCGCTGTCACAAATTGTTTCAAATATTTCTACTGGAGTTTTACCTCCAATTTGGACTTTCAAATTATCCAGGCGGTCCATGTAGCCTGTTGTGGATTCCATACTGATATCCAACAAATCTTTTGTCCAGTCAGGCTTCTTACATAATGTGACATTCTGAACCCTAAGTAAATTTTGCCTTATGGTAGATAGTGGGAGATTCTCCTCATCATCACTATCTGATTCATCAGTCGCGTATTCAAGCTCTATTTCTCCGGGAACATCATTAGGAATGTTTTGCGACTGTAGATCATCCTCATCAATATCTTCATTATCCGTTTGATAATCAACATCTGGGGGAATAATCACCACCGATACGTCTTGATGAGAAGAAATGGCTAGATCATCTGCTGCGAAACCAAGGGTTCTATAACGATTTCCTTAAAACCGAATTTGATTTATTTCTCGAAATTCGTCGGGATTCATTTTCCAAAAGATATTGAACCTGAAACGCAAAAAAAACAAATAAGTATATTTGACTCTATATAAGCCCACCGTACTCAAATGAGTACACATCTATTCCATACGTTTTCTTTACCGGTAACTAAAGGCAGGTGCTAATATAAAAATAAGCGTGGTTAGTACTTACCTTACAAACAAGAAAAGTCAAAAATACTTGCAAGAAGTAAAAAATAAGACGAAATATCTAATATACAATTTGCCAAACACGATCTGACAGGTTACTTCTAAAATATTCAAGGGTAATACCACAAGCAGTGGATATATTTTTGACAAATATTTTGTCGTTTCCATGTAAATTATTGCGTTTAAATTTCACGATACAAAATCACATCAAAAATTTCACGAGCCGAAGGCGAGTGACATTTAAATGTGATTTTGTTGAGTGAAATTTGCAATAATTTCTATGGAAATGGCAAAATAAAAAAAAAATATATCCACTTCGAGTGGTATTTGGGACGACTATTTAACAATATTAATACATAAGGATTAACTTTATTGAAAAATATTCCAACAATTAATATAATTATTCATTCTCAATTAAATTGAGCGGAATACTTCCAAAACACAGCATTTTAAAATTTTTAAAACAAGCCACACAGTTTGTTGGGGTTTAGTGTTACGTAACCTAGCAATATCACTAAGGACAGAACATCGTTGCTAAGCGATACTTCGCAACAAGGCTATTTATTTTTTGAGTACGTACATTGTTTTGTGAATATTTTGCATGGTGCCCAATATTCAGTGATATACTGCTGTTATTGGTTGAAAAAAGCAAATGTCTGCAATGTGATTGGCTTACATGTTATAGTGTTGAATAGTCACTGTAACGCTATGATTATTGCTCCTTAGAACGTTAAATTTGTGAACGCCTAGCAGAATACATCCTTTTCAAGCGCTAGACGCCCCCGAAGTATAAATATTTTTCAAGAGATATCGCCCCTAGGTTATTTTCATCAGAGTCAGTAGATATAGGAGCGTACCGCCACGTCCGCCATGTTTGTTCCTCTGTCATATGCGTCACTTTGAGGTTAGTAACACAATTACGTCAACGTGACGTTTGTTGGCAATCCAAAACTTTACTTAAAATTGGCAAGACTGTAAGTCTATGTCAAATTCGAGGTTAGCAGGTTAGGTTTTGTTTGTTATTTGACACAGACTGACGCAAAACATAAACTGCTCACCTCCAATTTGACATAGACTTACAGTCTTGCCAATTTCAAGTAAAATTTTAGACATAACTCCATTAGTCATTGCTGATGGGAACAAAAATGGCGGCGATGGCGGCATTTTTACGGATCAAAGAACGGCGGTACTCTCCTATATCTACTGGCTCTGATTTTCACTACAGTGGCTATATAAGGACAGTGTGGTCAATTTTGGTCCTGTTTCTGATTGGTTGTTTTAAAATCCGCCATTAAGAGTCGTTTTACAAAATCACACATAGTCACACAAAATTGCTTCTAAGTCCTTTATTATTGAAAGTAGCCCCAATATGAAGTGGAATGAAATAATCCTCATAAAATTCTACAGTGTTCTGTGTAAGCGAATGCCGAATTTTCGTTTGCATAAGTAAATGTCAACGAGTTAAAGTAAAATGCTTTTTCCGAAAATTGCGCATTAGTCCAAATCAAAAGCTATAATAAACTATATAAATGTCGTAATGCCAAAGATTATTGCATCAAATTAAAGAGAATTTATGGGCTACGTAACACTGAATATTCTATTCCTCTAAATTAACTGGTGGAATAAATACAACGGTTTGATTATGAATATTAAAAAAAAAATTGTTGAGTTTTTGTACGTAATCACTGTGTCGATCAACGCAAACTGTTGTCAATTTTCGTTTTCTATGTACAAAAACACAATAAAGAAGATAAAAAAGGACACCTTGACTTATATTCCAATATTAGATTGCTCGTTAACGAGGATTTTTAATCGCTGGCAGCGATTCCTTACGTTTCACATCGTCTCTTGCCGTTTAATTCTGTTAAGTAATATTATTGACATTCTTGTAAAATTAATGTTACACTGCACATTTTTTGACCACCTCATATTGCACAAATTTTCGTGATCGTGGGTATACAGCGCTCTGCAAAGCACCTCCGAATTTCACATAAGTCCGGTCCGTATAAAATGACGTCAATATCACAATTTGGCAGGGTGACGTTTGTCTTACAATTTAGCAGGCCGTGCACACAACAGTACCTAAGGGCGTGGCTGGTTGTTATAGAGACGACTCTTAATGGCTGCCTTTTTTAAAATTGACCACACTGTCCTTATATAGCCACTGTAATTTTCACTACAGTGGCTTTATACAAGACAGTGTGGCCATAGGGATGTCTTCGCCGCTATTGGTCGACGCGAATATCCGCCATTAGCAGGCAAAATATTTAGTTACTTCTAAGTTGTTCTCAAAGAGGTTGGTAGAACCTGTTCATTTGGTTATGGAAGAAAATAAAACCTTTCAAATCTGACAATTTACAATCAAATAATTCATTAGCGTCGCAAGCGGGTGAAATTTTATCATCTATTACGCTGAAAAACTAATATTCTGCACAGTATTTAAATGTGACAATTTAGAATTGTGCTATTGTTGTACCTAATAGCACAAGATGCGTTCGACTTGGAATGTATGATAAAGAGATTACATCGGTGCTGCGATGAATGGAGCTTTAGCATAAGTTTAGAGAAAACGGACTTAATAAATGAAGATGTCGCAGTAAGACAAGTAGAAAGGTTTAAATACCTCGGTGCTATAATACAATCGATGAAAAAGGTTTGGGAACAGAAGAGATCAAAACAAAGATAATGGGATGTTTGAAATCAATTTGATGGGACTATACTATCTCTAACAAAAACAGAAAAAGAATAGGTGAAGTAATGGTAGAGGCAATGCTATGTTATGGCAGTGAGGTATGGACTGTAACAGCGGAAATGAAACGAAGACTACACACAGTTCAAATGGACGAAAAAGCGGAAAGGTATTGAGACGAGATAGAGTGACGAACGAGGAAATAAGACGTAGAATGAGTTGTGGACAAAACTGAACGGAAAGCGTTAAACTGGTTTGGTCATCTGATGAGAATGGAGGAGACGACGTGGCCTATGAAGATCTTTAAATGGTCGCCGCCGGGTAAGAAAAAAAGAGGTAGACCACACAAACCGTGGAATGAGGGTATTCGGAGAGCCATGGAGGAGAGGAACCTGGAAGAAGACCAAGCACAGGACAGGGAGGTTTGGAGACAGGGAACAGGAAGACGGCATTTAGCTGTATTGTATAAACTACCATAACTGAAACCGGTTGTAAACTTCATGCAACACCTTAACGCACCACGAACGAACGCCAATGAAAAATGTCAAACGTTCAAATATAACACTTCACATGCAGCTAACATCAACTAGTTAAAATAACTAGCGCCAAAATAATGACCACTCAAAAACGGTCGATTATTTCTAAAGGCGCTGTATATCTCTACGCTCAAATTTGCCTGAAAATGGCCGCCAACAATCGTATGGCCACACTGTCTTGTATATAGTCACTGTAATTTTCACTACTGTACTCGAGTGAGTACAGTGGGACGAAATGGGTTAAGGCGTTGTTATAGTTTGTTATTTGCTTCATTGTTTTAAGTGCCATTTTGCAACGGCTTGTGCAACGTTTATTGGAATTTCGTGCAAGAAAAATTAATTAAAAATGATTGATTCTGATAACGATGGTTATTCTACACCTCCAGAAATTTGTGAAGCCGCCAGTGAAGCCGTAGGTGCATTATTACCTGCAAAATCAAAGGCAAGATATGACATGGTATATACGAATTTTACATCCTGGTGCAAGAGAAAGAATGTGAAAAGGCTTTCTGAGCAAGTACTTCTAGCGTACTTTGCAGAAAAATCTAAAAACTATAAAGCCTCGATCTTGTGGAGTCACTACTCGATGCTAAAATCGACACTCAGTGTGAACGAAAATGTCAACATACAACAATATTCAAAATTAATTGCTTTTTTGAAGCGGAAAAATGATGGTTTCAGAAGCAAGAAATCAAAAACATTGAG
This sequence comes from Agriotes lineatus, assembly GCA_940337035.1. Lineage (NCBI taxonomy): Eukaryota > Metazoa > Arthropoda > Insecta > Coleoptera > Elateridae > Agriotes > Agriotes lineatus. The sequence goes on along the minus strand of CALNHX010000705.1, from coordinate 262,973 downwards.
TAGAGATGAATTTTACAAGTTTTTGATTGAAGCCGACGATAGTGCATTTTTGATGATGAAGGTAGCTAATGACATTTTAGCCCAGACATATTAGGGTTTGACCTTGAAAAAAATAATGTAAATCTGAAAATTGGTAGAAATATTCTATTTAGTGTACTGAACAACATACCAAAAGTCTTAAGCGGTCCTATGCCGGCTTCATGATGAAAAAAGGCATAGGCGGGTATTTCGGGTTTATACAGGATATTATTATACATATCGTGTTTTGCCATCAATATATAACTTAATAGGTATATATATCTCACTATTCATATATTTTATATCATACATGTATACAATAATAATAATAATAATCTTTGTTCCACCAGAAGCTTATTTAGTGTTTGGAAAAAGGTCAAAAAAGGTAAAGCAAAATTTAGAAAAATGTTACATACAATATATTTTTATTTTAGAATAAAACTCGAAAACTTAGTGTCGACAAAATGAGTAGAACCGGAACCTAGAACAAATTAAATCTTGTTTTCCTTTCTTTCGTGTTAAGTATAATATGGTTGCTTACTTATATTTCCTCTTGATCATCGTCGACTTCAACTTCATTTACTGGAGTATCGTAACTGCAGCTTCGACCCCTGCAATTTATGCACATTATTGAGCAAGAAAGGCCTGCAGTTCTACAGGAACACCGAGCCCCGCATTCAGATTTACACCCACAGGATACCATCTGCAACAGTACATTTTTTTCTTGATAGCTTCATGTCGGAGAACTGCAACCGAGGACTGCCTTCATCGCATGGTTGCGTAATTCCATTGCATTATGACAATTAATAGTTTGATCTCCAACAAACCCAGATGATAAAGACCGTAAGGAACTACATTCCTGCCTAGGAGAGCGGGTCGACAGCCAATTTATAAAAAGGTTCAAATATTTTGCATCCACTGATCTTCTTGAATCTCTAAGTTCAACGTGTTGTTTTGTTGAAGTTCTAGTAATACCAGTCAGTTCAACGGAACTACAAATTTTAAGACATCCACGAAAAGAGACCACGAAATATGCTAACTGACTAACAGATATACCACGGCCATGAGTGAGACCTCCCTGGACTTTTCAAAGGCGCATCAAATACTGTTCGATCGCCATATCTGTTGAAAGTTTAGGTGCAGACAATGACACATCTGAATCATAAAGCTGATTTTGTTTATAATCTTTTAAATACATATTTGCCTACCACCACATACTTTCCTTCACTAAGTAGTTTATTACAGTAAAAACAAACGTTTTCCATTATTATCACCAATTTATATCAATAACCTCACAAAAAACCACGCGCGTATAAGTTACACAGTAATGCAAGTACAGTCTGCTGTAGACACGCACTGATTTATAGCTTAGCCACGTTGTTACGCCCTTCGATCATTCTGCGGTAAGCAGAATTTGTCAAAGAACATAATATATTTCAATTAAAAAAATATGAACTCAGTTGGTAATTACCATTACATCCATAGAGGTCAATGGCAAATTATATGCGTTATTATTAAGGAAAAAACTTTTTTTAATTTTCTTTTGTCAAAAATTACATGAAGCCGGCATATTTCGCTTTAGGACTTTTGGTATGTTGTTCAGCACACCAATATAAAATAGTCCTACCGATTTTTAGATTAACATTATTTATTTCTATGTTTTGGTAAAATTTAATCTAATATGTCTGGGCTATTTGAAATATTTGCTAGCAATTGCTCTAATTTGTTTTTATTTACTGCAGGTGGCTGCGATTCTTGGAATTTCGGGAGCCTGTCGCAGCGTGGAATTGACAAATCTTCTTATTGACCATATTGAAAACAAAGGCACATTTATAATTGTAAATATACCTGATAACAAGACAAAAATATCTAGACAATTTACAGTTACGTCTACATCTTCAAATCCTATAAATTTTTTGGACCTATATCGCAAATACGTCGCTCTTCGACCCCAAGGTGTAGACCACCGCCGCTTCTTGTTGACGTACAGGTGTGGGAAGTGCTCCGTGCAGCCGGTTGGAATCAACACCATGGGGAAAATTCCAGAGAAGATTGCGGAATTTTTAAAATTGCCAAATCCGAAGCTTTACACCGGCCACTGTTTCAGAAGATCCTCGGCCACATTGCTGGCGGATACTGGAGCAGATCTGATAAATCTCAAACGCCATGGTGCAGCATAAGATTGATATTGCTAACAAAATTCTAGATAATGAAGATAAGCAGACGTGTTGTTCCGGAATCAGTTTAAGTAGTTGCGCTATTAAGAATGTTGATGCTGAGGGTGATGTTAATGTGTCATTTTCATACGATAAGAATGTTTCAAATATAGGCCCCATTAATGTTAATAATTGCAGTAACTGTGTAATAAATATATATAGGAAATAAATACCAAAATCGTTAATCTTGTTAATTTTTTGTCACCTGTATAATTCAGGAGCTCCTCGATTGTGCTGTTAAACTAACTAAACCTAGTCAAGGAAAACGTGATATAATTTATTAATTACTAAGAAATGTCAATTTGGTTCGTTGAATAGTCTTTCAAATACCGCTTGCAGCCGACGAATTGCATAAATTTTTGTCAAAGTGTTTATTCGTGTTTATTGCTTCAAAATTGGTCTCGTGCTGTCGCACTTGACCAATTTATATCGAAGCAATAAACACTCATACACTTTGACAAAAATTTTCGGCAATTCGTCGACCGCTCGCGGTATTGTATATGAAAACACAAAACGAAAGCTTGTCGCGTCATTTGTTGTTTCATAGGCAATCACGAAAAATGATGGTCATCCTCAGGTACTTGGGAATGTGTTTGCAGCCATCTTTTCAATTCACCCAAACTTATTGTCTGTGGGCCATATCTTGCCCGACGCCGACCAGAAAGGTAGTAGTTTAGCTGCGTTAAAGCTGGAAGCTGTATGTCGGGTATCGTGACCAAGTTGTTCATAATAGCTTTTGGTTTCAAATGGAGATCAAATAGTTTTATCGATTTCTCCTCGAACCCGTTTACTGAGCCCATATTGTGCACGCGATTCGATAGATGCGTGATCATGAGTTGCTTCAGTTCGAAACAAAAAAGTTTCTTCAGAAGCTTCATCGAAAAGTAAATAAATTGCTGCCGAGCACCGACGTCCCCGTCTTTTGACTTCCGTACAACGGCAATATCTTTTGTGACCTACCTCGGTTACGTGGGTTTTCAAAATAGACCAGCATTTTTCCCTCTTGGTAAAAGTTTTTACATGACTCCATATTTTATTCTGTTTTCGTCGTTTTATTGGTGACGATGAGTTTTGAGTTGTGCTCCAGTTCTGAATCCTAATCAAGCAATGCAACCTCATCATTAAGATTACTAGCGTTGTTTGAGCTAGTATCTGTGCCCATGGGTTGTTCTGCCATTGCACTATTTATATTTAGGTTTCTACTAATTTCCCTTTATTATACACTACACACTGAAATAAAAAATGTGTATATGTAAACTTCGTCGTGAAACACCGTGTACACTGTAAAACCTACCTTGTTTTCACAGAAAGCAACCGTATTGGTGGTAAATATATTGTAACGCCACGTGCGCTCTTGGCGTTTATAATCGCGAAATTGCAAACTTCGAGCCTGTTAGAGTCATGTAGTGAGTGCATGTGCATATTTGGTGCTCATTGATAATTTTAGGGGAACATTATTTACTTTGGATTTTCATTTAATTTAATTTTCAGCTCATTAACTATTATTGGGTCTTATTAATTAATTTTGGAGATTATTTAATTGTTTTGTTGCTGATTTACTAGTTTAGGTATGCGCTTACTATTTATGGTAATTTTAGGTGTTCATAAAATATATTTCGGGCAGGGGGCATGCTGGCACTCATTTATTAATATTGCTTACCAAATATTACTTTGGGGACAGAGTATAAAAATTGACACGAAGAATTGGGGCTCAATAATTATTTTGGTACTCATTTAAAATAAACCCAAAAAATATAACTTGCCAAATAAGACTTTTACGAACTTCAACACGTTTATCGAACGATACCATATTTGCTATAAGAAATGAATAAAGTTCCTGTTCGTGGTTGAGATGAAATATTTTCTGTATTTATAGATTCCTCATTTTCTTAAAAAACGGTAAAGTCATAATCCCGAAATATACCTTTGCTTATAAAAGGCATTACAATTCTATCAGGATGATTTCGCAACCAAGTCTCAATATCTTGAGCGTAGTAGGTTTCTAGCGGATTCATAAAGCCCACATCTAACTGCTGCATGCGATGAGTACTATGAGGTGGTAGGCAAACAATTAAAATATGGTTTTCTTGCTTTATTTATTGCTTCGATGTTACGTATATGCGAGTAGTGACCATCGAGCACCAGTGGCGTAACAAGACGGTTTGGCGCCGGTGTGCAAGAATAAATTATAGCCGCTGTAGACAAGAAGTATCAGAAAAAAGAAGAGGGAGGGCAATTTTTGGTCATGCAACACTTTAAATTTAAAAGAAAATTAACAAGCTCTCTTCTTAACATGAAAGGTTACTTACTGCAAAATAAAACACATTTAGATGCTTCAATCTTTTATTAAATATAACATAATCATAATAATAATAATAATACCATTGTTATAACATAAAACATAAAAATACATATTAAAATACAAAAACAATAACCACGTAAAAGGAATACAAATTTAAATAATTCACAAGAAAAATAAAATATATAGATATATAAATATGTAGGTATAGCACTTTAATTAAACTCTCTTTTGCGAGACTTTGCTAAAGCTAACATATCTATCAGTGAATTAAAACCAAGAGTATTGGCTCATACTTTCTCGATACTCAGTAATGCAAAACTCTTTAGGCCAATTTGGCTCATCTTATTCAGCAAAAAGTTTTTAATAATTTTTAATTTAGAAAAAGATCTCTCAGTGGAGGCTGTAGTGACGGGATGTAAAAAATAGGATATAAGCTTTATACAAATCTGGAAAGCTAGGCAATGATGCGTGATTAGACAGACATTTTTCTCCCACTTCATTCACTGATAAGCAAGATTTAATACTAGTTGCGTACGAAGATCGAAATTGTACAATTTGCTTTAGTAAGCCGTTATCGAGATCAGTTTCATACGTAGTTTGAAGTAATTTGGCACTCTCTATGACCTCTGTACCGGAGGCAATCGTCAGAAATTTGCGGTTTAAAATTTTGAATTTATAGTATGTTACTATGCACTATGCACTATGAAATCTAAGAATCACAAACACACACTAGAGCTCGAACTTCTGATCTACTCAAAAGGGGAAAAGACTGCGCGCTCAAAAGAACCCAGTGGCGCTCACGTATCATAGTCTGTTACAGCTTTGAACCACTATTCTAGGAGAACTTTTATTTTCACTAAAAACTCCGCTACCGCGGCGCCTATACAGATTCGGCGCCGAGGTTCTCCGCACCCCCTGCACATATGATAGTTACGCCACTGTCGAGCACTAGTAACACAGGCTGAGATGCTGTCGGTTTGGTAAACTTTATAAAATGATCAAACCACTGCGTAACAATATGTGTCTCTATCCACCGTGATGGATGGCAAGCATATATGGAGCCAGCTGGTGCGCCATCCATTAACTCGTGTTTTTTTCTGGGCAGACAATTAAGCGGGGTATGTAAGTGCATTCATAGACGTAACCACTGTAATTAAACCATCCCTTTCTGCTGAGGTCAGTGTTGCTACTTATTTCTTTCCCCTGGCAGAAATAATTTCACTTTTATGTTGCATCACTCTAATTCCCGTCTCATCAACGTTGTACAGCAAGTGTGGTTCAAAATTAATTTTCTCTAACTCCTTTTCATATAGCTCAAAAAACGCAGCAAACGTTCTCTTTGTTGAAACCTCGTATTCGGGCATGGAAGATATCTTGAGTTGATCTTACTGACAACTCAGGGAGGTTTTAGAAAGCCGTTGAGCCAGTTTTTCCTACGGTACCATTAGTGTTTGAAAATGAATGTCGAATGTTATTAGCTATTGCTAATTCGAAAACCATACATTTCACATCTGATCTTCGCAAACCAAAAAATCTATTATCCGTATTGAGACAATACTGAACTAATTCAGCCTCTATTTCTTTATTTAACGCAGGTTTTCTACCAGAGCTTCGACTTACCATATCCTCCGGAGTTAGGTTAGTTTGTTTCACATAGCGTTCGAGGGTGTCTTTTGGTACACCATAATGCTTTGATGCTGTTTTATACCCCATGTCGTGTTGCCTAGCTGCTTTAATACCCACACCATTTGTTCTTTATTCAAACTTTTTCGTTTTCCGCCTAAAAAATATTTTAAAATAATTTGTAAAAAAGTTAGCAGCTTGTTAGGAGTCCTAATAAGAGACCCTCTTCATAATAGGAACCGTCAAGGGCCTCTTATTACGGAACAGTAACATGATAAACAAAATATGTTTTTAGGTTAAGCAACTACTTTAAACTTTCCTAGGGGAAAATGGCCTAAAATGACATACTTTCTGTAAAATAATTCATATTTTTTACAATATTCAGCGATTTGGATTTTTAAATACATTAGGATATTTCATGAACATATTCGGTTTTTAGGTAAGTTCATATATTGTGCCATTTTAATTTAAAAAAAAGTGTGATCCATTATAAACAAATACATGCAACTCTGTCATGTTAGGCATGTAGGTACTAGGATAAAATGACATATCGACTAAGGGTAAAATGACACAGCATAAGCAGAATAATACAAAAATTATTTATTTAAATATTATTAACAACATAGTTCACAAATCAAATTCTTGGTTTTTGGTGCAATACCAGCACATTCTGCATGTGACCATTTGGCGCAGTCCTGACATTTAAACCAAAAATCACCTGGTTTTGTGTTTGAGTAAAGGCCATTGCAATAGATGCATGCAGCGTCATCGTCGTCTACCACATTGGAATATGGATCTTCTATATCGCTTACTTCTTGGGTTTCTTCTTGTGTGTCTGTTCCCATTAAATTTTTGGTTACTTTTTGGCGTTTAGCACGACGATCCAAAATAGACCGTTTTCCCTTGGCTTTAATTTTTAATTCTTCCATATTTGGCGTGGAAGTCAAAACTGATGTGCTCTGCCGCTTTCTATTTTGCGTCCTTTGAGACTTTGATGCCTTTGGTATGGGGACAATATTTTCTATAGACTTTCGATAAGTCTCCAAATCTTTATTTATTTCTTTTCCGGATAGATTTAAAGGTGTTTTTATTGATGTTTGATCCTCACGCTGACGGCGTGATGTTGGTATTTCGGAAAGTTTTTCTTTATTAAATGTGATAGAAGAAATGTTTGGTGGTGGCGTTTGAGGGTCAACCCGATATGACGTTGATTCCTCAGGAGCTTGATCTTCCGCTAGATCTGCCGGAAAATCGGTGGTATTAGCAGCCGCGAATATCCAGTCGGGAAATATATTGGCATTAAAGGGGTAAATACCTGTATTTTTAAAATCACTGATAGAAATTTCCATGGTTGCACTGCGTTGGTATGCTTCGGAGAACAATTTTCCAACTTGATATGGTGTCACGGTACGACTTGGGTTGCTTTTTAACCATTTTGTAATAGCCTGGTTGTAAGAGGCAGATAGTGGCCCAAAAAAAGATACATCTAGGGGTTGCAATCGATGTGTGCAATGAGGTGGCAAACAAATCATTACAACCCCATTTTCTTTTGCAAGTAAAAGTGTATTCAAATTTTTGTGGCTTGAATGCCCATCCAAGAGCAACAAAGTCTTAGTATACTTGGAAGAATGTGAGTATTTAATAAAATGAAGAAGCCAACTAGAAAATAGTTCACCAGTCATCCAGCCTGATTCCTGACATAATCCAAGTGTACCAGTTGGGGCATCATCTATAAGTTCGGATTTCCATTTTTTTCTAGCAAATATTAAAGCTGGTGGAATAAAATTCCCTATCGGGTTCATGCAACATACAGCAGTGGTATGTTGCCCTCGTTCAGCGCTCGTTATAGCACCAATCTGCTTCCTATCTTTCGTCGAAAGTATTTTTTGTGGACGCGGAACGGTTGAAAGTGCAGACTCGTCCATATTGTAAGTGCGGTCAAAATTAATATTGTGTTCTGTCACTGTAGATTGTAATAGCTGAAAAAACTTTTCAACTTGTGGCTTGTTGAATCCTTGAGCACGTGCCACCGATGTAGCTTCTGGGGTTCTGAGCGAAATATCCGCATTTCGTGCTCGAAAATCTAGCAGCCAATCCCAACCAGCAATTTTACGTTCCTCGTTAAATCTATGAGGAATATTATTTCGTACCGCGAATTCATACGCTAACTTTCTGACCTCGGTGGTATTTAATTCAAACATGCTGGTTTCCAATATTTTTATATGATCGATTAATAATCGTTCAAGTTCAATTGAACAAGTTGGCCCATAGCGACCCAAACCTTTTTCAACTCCCTTAATTCTTTTGTTTTGACCTAGTGCCCCGCGTCTCAGTGTTGCCTGTGGTACTTTGTATTTTTTAGATGCAGCCAGCTAACCCATTTCGCCTTTTTTCACAGCTTCCATAGCCGCAGCCAAGTCAACCACCTCATTCCAGCTTTTCCGAACAGATGTTCTTCTGTATTTACCAACCATTGCTGAAAAATATATTTATAAATATTTATGAGCCTAAAATAACATAGTATGCCATTTTTGGCAACGTGCGGTATGTCATTTTACCCTTATCGTTATATTTAAACAAAAATGCATAATATGCATTTCTACAATCGGACAACGGCACTTATAACTATGGTTAAATGTAGTCAACAGAGTATTTATCAACATTCGGTAACATAATTATTAATTTAAAAAGTCCTACCTCAGATATTTAAAGAATTCTCCAGCACCAAAAATGGTTTCGTTGTCTCCAAAACACATTAAATTGCACTAGACAAATATGCGTGCGTCTGGCATCACAATCATTACAAGACTGACTCGTTGGAACAAGTTACATTTGAAAAAGCACTCGGGGTGGCGCTAATTTGGCGGGAAATTTAAAATTATTCGGTATGTCGTTTTAACTGAGTGTCATTTTAGGCCATTTTCCCCTACATAAATCTAGCACCGTAAAATACGCATTGCAATAGCTATCTAAGGGAATTTTAAGAAAATATATTGTACTTACCATTTCGAAAATACAATATCCTGTACCGTAAGATGAGGTTTCTTTGATAATTTTGAATCTTATTTCTCGTTTATTACTTTTGTGTATTGATTAATTTAAAGTTCAAAAATGATAGGTAACTGACAATGGCAAATTCCATAAGATTCCTTAACTAAAAAGTGCAATTCTTTTAAAATAAAGAGCAAGTGGGGCCACTTTGATCATCCACTGTAGATGCTTTTAAAATGCACCGTACAGTTTGCAGATGAACATATTCGCCCCACATTTAATTCGATGTAGTTTTTGAGATATATCTAAAATTGTTTGGGGGGACGACTTTAACGACCATTAGTTCAAGCACAGAGTATCTAATTCAGAGTTCAACCTACTGTTTATACGTGTTTATCTCCAAATATGAATGCATATTTCTGCCTGTTAGAATGAAATTGAACAAAATAGTCAACACAAATACAATTCATAGGTAATAAAAGAAACTTAAGTTTCCAGCGTGGCTGAGCTGTTAGGGCATCAGGCTGCGGTGCCACGGTAGGGGGTTCAATTCCCACATCTGCCAACTGGCGGGCGGCCCACCCAGTCGCTTTAAAAATTGGGTACCGAAACCACAGTTGTGGAAGTAGGGAAAGTAAGGCAGTCGTCGAAGGCGTGATGCTAACCACATCACCCAGTACGCCGGCAAGGGTGTGCCAGATGACTGGGTTTCGAAAAGAGATATTTTGGCGACCCTGACTCGCCTTGTCTCAGGCCATGTTCCTACATGGAATGAAGTGCCCGAACTTTACTTAAAAGGAACTTAAACATTCCAACTTAAATTAAGAACTGATAATATTTCCATTTCCTGGCGTAATTTAAGAATTTCTTTTTGGTCCTCGTTCAAACTATCTAGAGGATCTGCCATTATCTTCCTTGCTGCTTTTAATTAACATGAATCACGAACAGCTGATTGTAATTGGTGACAGATGCGACAGATTCTATATTGGAAAAATAAAGAGAGATGCCGGTCGAAATGCAGGATGCGGCAAAAGCTGTAGGAACCCCGCGATATACAGTATGTTCCCGGATTGGGTTAGAAAGACAGAAAAAAAGTTTATTTTTGACTTCTCAAAAAAATTACTCTTTGTAAAAAACCCTGCTGTTCTCAAAATAAAAATGCACTTGCCAGAATTTAAATATCTCCTTTCGTATACGGGGGTGGTTCGAAAATATGAAAATGGTTCAAGAATAAAGCACCCTTATTTTTCAAAATATACAATAATGGTATTTGAAAAAGTTGCTTAGAATTAAAAGTAGATGTTAAATATAAAGCTACAGCCACCTGCTCTAAAAACGATTTTCACTGGCTTTTCTTATTCTTGTACTACCCTGCTAATTACCAAACGCGATACTTCAAAGCTAATTTATTGATGGATACGATAAGAGTGTATTGTCGAATTTGAGTTTCGTTCACTTAACCTGAAATTTATGCGACTCGAAGTTGATGGTAAAAATCTCATATTTGTGTCAACACAGGTATCTAAAAAAATTAATAATACGCGATCCAAACACCAATAGCAATTCAAATAAATTATAATTTTTAATAGAAATGTTATAACAAATATTTCCAGTTAACATTATTGGATATTTTGAAAAATAAGGCTACTTTATTCTTGGGCCATTTTCATATTTTCGAACCTCCCCCGTATACGAAAGGGGCTATTTAAACTTTAGTAAGTGCATTTTTAATTTGCGAACAAGCAGGGGTTTTACAGTGATTTTTTTTAGAAGTCTAAAATAAACTTTTTCCCCTCTTTGTAACCTAATCCGGGGACATACTCTATACAGGGTGGTCCACTTTTTTGTAGCAGGACTTTAATAGAAGACAGAAAAACTTATTTCAAGGCGAAAATTTCATATGAACTTAGGCCCTGAAACTCTTCGTTTTAAAGATAAGAGCCTTAAAATTTTCGAAAAAATATATGTTTTTACAGTATCCCAACCAGCTGAGATAAACTAAATTTGGTGTGCAACTCTATCCTAAATGCTACTACATTCCGTGACAATATCAAGGCCCTCGATCGATCAGTGGCGGAGATGTGGGATTTTGCGACCTATAAATTTAAAAATTCACTTGTACGACCCCGTTGAAAATCGAAATTGTTTCGTTAAAAAAAGGTTTAATTCTCTACAAAAATATCTCTTCACGTTTCCCCATATCTCCCAAGATTGAGTAGCAATTTTCAATAGTTTGGTGAAATTCATGTTTTTTATTCAAATTAAACTCGAACTAGTTTTGTGGTAAAATATTCTAATTAAATAAGTTACATTTTGAAAATTGCTACGCAACCGTGGGAGATATGGGGCAATGTGAAGAGAAATTTTTTTGTAGAGAATTAAAGGTTTTTTTTTTTTGAAAAAAGAAACAATTTCGATCTGCAACAGGGTCTTACTGGTGAATTCATGTAGCTTTAAAACGAAGAGTTTCATAGTCTATGTTCATACGAAATTTTCGCCTTGAAATAAGTTTTTCTGTCTACTGTTCAAGTCCTGCTACAAAAAAGTGGACCACCCTGTATCTTATATATATATAGAGAATTCCATGAATATTATGTATATAAAAGTTGTAAGTACGAAGGTAGTGCACATTGCTAAAATATTTTTGATTATGCAGGGCCGCTCAAAACTGCGTGGCGAATCAAACTTACTTTTTTTAAATGGCATGCCCTATATTTGGGTAGCTTAAAAGTTTTGCATTGAAATATCCATCAGCAGCCGCCAGAAGTTCAGCATTTTTTTTTTAATAAAATCGTTAATATCCAAAACAGTTGACGCTAGGCCCATACAACTTGATATCAAAATGATTGGTATTTCAATGCTACCCAAATATAGGGCATGCCTTTAAAAAAAAAGTAAGTTTGATTCGCCATGCTTTTTTGAGCCACCCTGTATAATCAAAAATATTTTAGCAATGTGCACCACCTTCGTACCTATAACTTTCATATACACAATATTTATGTAACTCTCACAGCCGTATTCATAGTCGTTCGCCAGCGGTTCGCCGGAGTTTCGTTATGAATAGTATGTTGGCGGCACTGTACGTCTATGTCAAATTCGAGGTTATCAGGTTAGGTTTTCCGTCAGTTTTGACAGAAATTGACACAAAATCTAACCTGCTAACCTCGAATTTGACATAGACGTACAGTGCCGCCAACATACTATTCATAACGAAACTCCGGCGACTCGCCGGCGAATCGCTGGCGAACGACTATGAATACGGCTGTCATAGTTTTAGAAATATCTTCCACCCCCGCGTCCTTGCCGGACCCTGTATATAATAAAACAAGTAGGTATATTTAAACTCACTTAGAAAATTCGAGCACATCAACCTTTTTGTAGAAACATATGGTATTTTCATCACTGGCGCCGCGCGCCGGCAACTGGCAATGGTAGCACAGCACAAATATCTGAGAGTGGTACAGTGGATACATCTTTGACACAAGCCTAAAGGTTGTTTTCGCTGGTAGATTTCAGGTCACCAACTGTATATTCATTTTCTGAAAACTGCACCAGAATTTTACATACATATTTAAAGGGCTGTGAATTTCTTTTCCCGCCTATAAAATTAACAAGGACAAAACGTCCTGGAACTAGCAGTTTTGGCTCTGTTGCCAAATATTCTACTTCTTCTGTTTCCATCGGCGGAGTAACAACTTCGTCTTCAGAAGACGTACTGGTTGTGTCCGCAGTTTTTTGGGTGTCTTCGTCTGAGCTGCTGCTATCTACAGTAGTGATAGTTTTTCCTGGCTCAACGTTAATCCTTTTCTTTTTTCGTTGCACCCTTTCAATTTTTTTTCCAACACGATGTTCTCTTAACAACTCCGAAAGCGCGTCATCAGAGGCGTAGCTAGGAACTATGGCGCTCAGGGCAAACCTCATAATTTTTTTGTTTCTCTCCCCCTAATGAAGTCCTATGTTTTTGATTAATAATTTTACTGGTTTCAACAATCAATATATCATATCTTTACCTACTTAGAAGAGATAAAAACACTCTTTTATTGGACATAAATACCTATTTCACAAATTGCAAACATGAAAATACACATCACAATTTTCATAAATTATTGCAATGTACCTACAAAATAAAACTAGAACACAATTTTTCGTGACTCCGCAGTAAATTTATCTATAATATCGTCGCAGTTAGTTTTTTCTGCAGTTTCATACTCAATTGACAGTATGGCTAAATTTGTTAAGCGCACTTGTCTATTTGGGATCTCAAGTACTTTTTTACAAGTTTCAGTTTGCTGAAGGATCTCCCGCAAGAACCGGACGTAACTGGTAGCGAGCGGAGACATATTTCTATATTGCTATAATTCTATGATAACCCATATTCATGCATAAAATTTAACACATCTATTAAGTTAGCCTCTTTTAGATTGGGTATTAAAGAACATACTTGATATTTAAAACTTCCAACCTCTAAACTTAGCTCGTTTGCGTCAAGATCATATTTATATTTTAGTGCCAAGTCAGCTGCTGCTTTTTTAAGATATTCCGTAGGATTTTCCAAAAGAAGGAGTCCTGTTAAAAAATAAAACTCAGAAGCTACCAGTGACAAAGTCGCAAATCTCCACTCCATCTGCGAAATTAACGAATCAAGAATATTATACAGCTGGATTTTAAGTCTGTAAAAGACTGAGCTTCATCGGCGACCTTCTCATCAAACATTTTTTTAATTTTCCTTTTCCTTTTTTACGGAAATTCTGGTATTATGTTAATCTGTTCACAAAGATCCTTTGCTGCGTCTACAGCTTTGTCAATCTCGTTTTCTCTAAAATTCATAAAATATTTCTGGAGACCATCAATATGTTTAGCTGCTCTTTCGATTGACTGTGTTTTGTATTGTAAAATGCTGTGTACCTTGTCGATATTACAAAGAATTTGATTCCACACATTTAACAGACAAGTAAATTGAAAATCAATAAGTTTTATCAAACTCTGAGCTGAAGACAAAGAATCTGTGGAATAGGTTCCATTCCTTCAGAAATCGCATATAGGGTTTTTACGAGTTCGGGTAATTGAGAAAGCAGAGTGAACTGACTGATACTTTTATGACCATCTGGTATCAGAATGGCGTTTTAGAGTCAATTTAAAATTTGACAAAGCTTCCCAACGTTGTGTTGACCCCGAAAAGAAAGTAAATATATGTTGCAACGTGCTGAAGAATGTTACCATTTCTGGTGTTACGCAAGCTGCATGCATCCCAACTAAATTTAGGGAATGGGCTGCACATGGTAAAAATGCTGCATGCTCGTTATGTTGCAAAATTAGTGCTTGTACTCCACTATATATGCCAGCCATGTTGGCGCCATTATCGTACGATTGCCCTCAGCAGTCTGATAGTCGTAAGCCCTCATTATTTATTTTTTTGCGAATTTCTTCTGCAAGACCACTTCCAGTTTTTGTATTGATTTGAATGAATTCGATGAAACTTTCTTCAACTGAACATTTACCGTCCTCAATTACCACGTATGGAATTATGTGCGCCATCTGCTCCATGTGGGCGACCGGGGAACAGTCGAACGATATAGAATAGTACTTCGCTTTTTAGATTTTTGAAATAATTTTATCTTTAACACGAGATCCTAGCAAATTAATAAATTCGTTTTGACTACTAGGGGACAAATGCGATACAGAACCGTTAGTAATAGACGAAATATGTGCGGCAACTGGAGTATTATATTTACTTACTAATTCCAGTGCAAGCTCACCGGATTACATGGTTCGCTCCTACGTCGCTCTATCTGCAAGTTATTATCCGGCTCGCCCATAAAGGCGAATTTACTAAGCTTGCCACGTAAACCACTTGCAAACATCAATTTATCAAGTGACTGTATTCACCTTAAAAATTTCTCTTAACTGGCTAGCCTGTAAAATTTTACACCCGTGCTAATAGATAAATGAGAGCGTGCAAATCCAGAGTTGTCTTCCTTAGTATGTCATATTGATGAATTTAGTTGCTTGTCAGTTTCAGTGACCTAACATATGACTTACAAGAGTTTACAAAATTATGCGGCACGTAAGACGGCTCGCAAGGTTGGTCTCTAGGGTTTGCCCAGCTGGGGAAGCGCTTTATCTACAGTTTGCGGCGCGTAGCTGAGCCGAACATCAATTCCAGACCGAATGAGGTGAAACGTCGATTTAGGCCCCAACCGGCATGACACGCGAGTGTAAAACCTGAGTTCGAGTCACCAGAACGCCCTGTCCTACATAAATACGGCCGCCTCGCAGCTTAATACATTCACATACTGATTTATTTACAAAAATATAAGTCGCCTCGCAAAACAAGGTGTTCACACATAACGATAATTTTTAGTCAGAGTGTACTCTGGTATTGTTCAGGAATACGGCAACCAATCACATCAGGCGATCAACACAAAAGGCTAGTTCACGACGTTACATTTGAAACAGAGTGTACTCTGGTATTACTTCAGCGGCAGTCGCCGATTGTACAAGGGTTAAATTATAGAAACATGCGATCGACTAGTCTATTGCACAATTTTACCTGTTTCACGGCTTCAGCTTTCAGTGGCGGTAGCCTCCAAGCAGCTACAGTAATTAGGTCGCAGCTGGGTGAATGTGACAAGAGTCGAAAGACGACGGAATCCCCCTTAAGCTCCTCTACGTAGAGTGAACAGCGAAACGGGCCCCTCGGCCATCACACGAAATAGCACAGACGTTGTTTGGGAAGTTCTCGAAACGGGATCCTGCCTACAGACGGCAGCCTAACCTTGGTTTTGACAAACCCACATGAGATCGGAACTCCTACAACGCACTGTGGCTCCGATTGCTTCAGTTTAGGCCAAAAGTAAGCCCGGGGCGAATTTATCAACTTCCCAGAAATAGGCAAATAACAAGCTTAGCAGTGAGGGTGGAGCTTTCACTTCGGGTACCTGAAGGTGATTAACCCTGGACCTGTCTCAAATTTTTTCCAAACCCTCGTAAGGACTGACGTGTTTTAGGCAAGAATTGTGTAGTGAAGTTTCAGTGTGTTTTCAACTGTATTTTTTGTGTTTTTTGAACTTTAATTTGACAAAGCAGCAATGTCTGATACAGAACAAGGTAAGGGCTACATTATATATACATAATTGACTCTGTTTAGTATATGGTGTATGAATGAGAGTCTTTCACAGAGTAGGCGATTTTAACTATTGAAATTGGACAAATTTAAATTTAAGTTTCTATAACTTTTTACTTTCACAAGCTTCCACGGCAATTTATAGTTCTGAAATATTGTATGAAGTATGGCTTCTAGGTTTTGTAATTTCTAGCTGCTTTTAGCTGCCTTTTTGCGAGTATTTTATTTTTGAACATGCTGATGTAGGTGAAACATACAGTGAGCTACTCTTTTTATTTGATTTTTGTAATTATATAGTGGTTATGACTTTAAAACGTAGTTTATGCTAAAATCAATTTATCTTTATTAAAAACTGAGTTAAAACACGTAGTTGCCATCTGCCCCTCCAAATTTTTTGGCCAAAAATGAAACCAGACGATCTTAACGACTTTGTAGAAACAGGTAAATAACAAGCTTGTCAGTAAGGCTAGAGCTTTGACTTCGAAACACTGAGAGGGGTTAACCCTTTACTTGTCTGGCTTTATTCTAAAACCCCATAAGCAGTGGCGGACCCAGGTGGTGGCGAGGGGGGACATCGTAGGATTGTCTAGTTTCTAGTCAATTGTCAATGTGTTTGCACTGTATATTTTTTACTTATCTTGTAATATATAATATGTTCGTTCTTATAGATTCTGAAGCTCATGCTCCAAATTACAAACCAAAGCGACTTGAGTTATTCAACATTTGGAAGGAACTATCTGGGACTTCAAGCGAAAAATGTCAACACCTCCAAAATGTTGTGTCGAGACAATTGGCCCCAGAAAATCTTTCAGACGATTATTTAATTCAAGTACGGCAGAGTGTTTATAATTTTTGTGCCAGATTGGCAACAAAATGGCAAAGATGCCAAAGATCACAAAATATATTTTTACAAAAAAACAATGAATGGTTGGCGATGGATTTTAAATTTCCTACAATTGCTGTCAACCTGCCCGATATTGATCTATCGTCTACGTCTAGAAGCGGCAGACCTAAACTAAGTTTTGAGGAAAGCAGTGATAGGTCAAAAAGAAGAAAAACGAAAGAGCTTGTAGACAAGCATGATAAAGAAGAAATCACCTCTGCTGCACAATTGACTTTGAAATATGCTGGAGAAAAAGATACTGCAAAATTAATGAAAGAGGCGCTACATACAACACCGACTCGAGCTTCTAAAATTGCAGAAACCTGGCGGAAGAAAACGGATGTAGCTGTGCCATACACTCCAGATGAGGCCCTCTCCTTGTTTGTAGAGACCAAAATGACAAAAAAGCAATACTTACAAGTGCGATTAGGAGCCAAAGCAAGAAAAGCCAATATATATCCGAGTTATCATAAATTGTGCACAGCTAAAGTGCAGTGCTACCTCAAAGCTGAATCTGTAACAATATCGGAATCTTCCATAGAAGTGGAATTGCAGGCTCTTCTAGACCATACTGTGTCACGTATAATTAAAACACAAGAGGAGGTTATTAAGTGTTTACCAGAAGCACTTCTTTCTGACCTGGTTTTAATATCAAAATGGGGATGTGATGGGAGCACAGGTCACAGTCAATATAAACAAAGATCTGAGGGAGAAAATCTTGACAAGGATATGTTTATTATATCTTTTGTTCCTTTACTGCTACATCCAGCCTCATCAAAGGACACCATTATTTGGCAGAATCCCTGTGCGTCATCAGTGAGATATTGTAGACCCATAAAAATATTATATGCTAAAGAAACCACCACTTTAGCCCAAGAAGAAATTGCCTATGTAGAGGACAAAATTCGACAATTAGAAAAGACTGAGGTGGACATCAGTCAAAATCAAAAAATTAAAGTTGGACACGAATTGCTACTAACGATGATTGATGGCAAAATTTGCAATTCTGTAACATCGACAACATCTGCCCAAAAATGTTACATTTGCGGGGCCACGCCGAAAGAAATAAATACTATAAATAATAGTCCACAAAAAAACCGGATGTGACTACCTATCGATTCGGTCTTTCCACCTTACATGCGTGGATTCGCTTTTTTGAATGCCTTCTTTCATACAGATTGGAGTTTAAGAAATGGCAAGCGAGAAACGAAGATGTAAATAAATTAGCAATAAGAAAACTAGACATCCAAAAAAAATTCCGAGAAGAGATGGGTCTCATAGTTGATCAGGTACAACCAGGCGGAGCAGGTACTTCAAACGATGGAAATACAGCTCGTCGATTTTTCAGAAACTATACGGATTCGGCTAGAATAACAGAGCTAAATGAAGAGTTGGTCAGACGCTTTGGAGTTATTTTACAAGCACTGTCATCTGGCTTTCACATTGATACTTTTGCGTTTGACAAATATTGTACGGACACATTTGATTTATACATTCAAGAGTATTCATGGTACTACATGCCAGCTAGCGTCCATAAAGTACTCGTTCATGGCTCGGACGTTATCAAACATGCAATTTTGCCGATTGGAAAATTGTCAGAGGAGGCACAAGAATCGAGGAATAAAGATCTCAAGCATTACAGAAGAGACCACACTCGAAAAATTTCAAGAGTTGCAACTAATGAGGATTTGCTGCATTTACTTCTGGTGTCATCAGATCCTTTCATAACAAGCTTGCGACCTCTTCCGAGAAGAACAAGAAATACCCTTTCTGCAGAAGCTGTAGAACTACTTACTGCCCCAGATATACCTGGTACTTCTACAGCCGACGAAACAATGAAAATCCATTCGGATACTCAGGAATCGAGTACTTCGGAAAGTGATTCCAGTGTACAAAGTGATTATGAAAGTGACTATTAAGCTACATAAACCCCTTAATTTTTGAAAATATTGTAAATATGTAAAAAAATTTTAGATGTTATAGCGTCTTATTTTAATTTTTTTTCTCTTTAAGATGTATTTTCTATTATAAGTTTCTTATGTATGTCTTTGATTTTATAAATTTGCATTTTTACTCATTCTAACGTGTTTTTTACTAGATTTTTATGATTTAATTTTATTACGTAATTTATATTAAGTGTAACGCCATACACTTAACATAAATTACTTTTCAGAAATTTCTTCAAACATTTTAAGTTTCCACCTCTAAAGATTACATTTAAGTGATTTTTTAAATTATTTTCGGGATTCTTTACAATGTAAACTAACACTAAATCAAAAGTTCATAGTTTTCCTATAATTTTATTTTCACCCTTTAAAAACTACCGTCTTTCAATGAGAAGATGTTTTTCACTATTTTTATGTTTATTTTCAGATGAACTTCTAGACAAATAAAAAAAAATCAGTTTTTTGTTATTTTAATTTTCACCCCTTAAAAACTACCCTATATTAATAAAACGATTTTTAAAACTATTTTTACATTCATATTCAGCTTATATTCTATACGAATTTCAAATTTTATAATTTTCGTCTGCTATTTTAACCTTCACCCCCTAAAAACTACCCTATTTCAATAAAGGGAATTTTTAAAATATTTTTTCTATACTTTCTAGATATAAATATGTACTATTCCAAAACATCAGAATTTTCAATGCTTATTTTCATTTTCACCCTTTAAAAAACACTCCACTTGACCAAGTGGAATTTTTAAATTATTTTTCCTCAAATCTTGACATTATTCTAAATCTATTCCGTAACTTTGAGAATTTTGGCCAAAAATTGTATTTTTGGTCCCACTGTGCAACGATATGGCACGGGTTTCCTTACGCACACACGTGCAACTTGACCTTTCGAAACAGCGTCACATCACTGAACACCGAAACACTTTGCGGAAACCGCACAAACGGAAAGCAGGCGTCATTTAACTTTTTTAAATTAAACAAAAATTCTAACAAATCTGAACATTTTTTTACACTTCGGATCCACGATTAATTGCAGATTGAAGATTATCAAGGATGCCTCTTTCTTTTAGTGCTTCGTCTTTCCATGCAGTTTTCTTTGCCTGTTAAAGCTATTCCTTTGGCTTCATATTGATCAAACTCGTTTCGTAGATATTGAAAGTACTGGGCCAATGGAGATAAAAGTTTGGATGTGATACTTATATCCATATTCTCTTGTTGAAGAGCCTTATTTACATCATTAGTTCGCTGTTGAATGTCCAACGAAATTGTTAAAAGCATTCAAGAAGATCTAATTTCTCGACAAAAGAAGCCCTTTCAACCCTTACAACACTTTTTTTTATTGATTTGTAACTCTGCTTCAATGGCATCAAATCGTGTTAACCACCGCTTAGTGTTAACTCTCTTAGGTAAAAGAGACTCGTTCTACAAATCTTTTATAAACTCAGATAACAACTTCCATTTGTATGAAGATGAAGTAAAAAACGTGTAAATTCCTTGTGCCATCACAAAAACGCTGCTGATTCCAAGCAGCAGTCTGCTGCATTTTGCACGACTAAATTTAGTGAATGCGCGGCACAGGGTATATAAAGTGCTAAATTGTTTCGTGCCTCGCATTGCTGGCATTATACGATTAGCCTGTGCAGTCTCTTAAAGTTATTTGCATTGATTTCAAAATATTAAGGACAGTATCTTTAAGATCTTTTGCGCCATGTGTAACGTTTTCCTGAAACCCCACAAACCGCTCAACTGGATCCCATTACTATCACAATACAATTGTAAGCTGGTCATGATGAGTTATATCTGGCGTAGAATCTACACTTACTGAATAATACTTATTGGCTTTAATTTGTTTCACTATTTCCTTTAAAACTTCATTTGATAAGATTCCTATAAAGTCATTGCAAATATGTTTGCAAGTTTTCTCTTATGGTTTTCTCAAAAAGGGTCGCATTCGGATAAAAGTTCTATTGTACCCATATAATTGCAATTATGATCCTCGCCTGTCTATTCATTACTGCCCCTAAATGGCAATTCTCGTGTTGCTAAAAATTTTATAACGCCAACAATGCTTTTTAATACGTTAACCCAATATTCCTTTACAGAGTTAATTTCTTTTTAAAGTCTCTTATCAATGCTCAGAGGTTCGTTCATGCTCATCAAACCTTTCTTTTCTTTTATTCAAGGATAAAAAACCGTTTTTAAACTGGTTGACTGTGTTACAGAATAACATGCAATAAAGCCAATACACATTTCCTGTGCTTTCCGAATATATTGCCCAATCTCGACGTACTATTTCCCCAGTCATAACTTTTTATAGAAAATTTGCTTATTTTGAAAAATTAATTAGTTCTAAACTCTGACTTCTCCAAAACTTTAAAATAATTTCTATATCGCGATTAGTGATCTTTAAGGCCTGGTAAAATCATTTCCGCTTCAAAAATAAAAACAAAATTAATATTTATTTGTCGCATTATACTATACTATACCTACCTATTATTATATTGTTATAATCAGGCTCTAAGATTGTCTCATGGAGTTCGTCTTCTGGTTGTTCTTGCTCAAAAATATTTTCCATCTGATTATTCTCTTCAACAACACGTTTTCAGTAGCTGAATTATCATTGTATACATGTGTTTGACTTTCTCATTCCAATTCTATATTATTTTCAGGATGATCTGCCAGATCTATTACATTTTGAGAGGGGTTGCTGGGTTTATTTCTCAAAACTTCGTCCATTTCATAATAAAATTGAAAACGCATGGGAGCTCTTCCAGTTTTATTTTTCTTTGTATCCTTACAATTCTTACAGGTTCTCATTAACTTACCATTTTTTGATACATTCTTGTTGAGTAACCTAAATAGTTCTATGTAAAAATTTATTGTAAAATAACAGCAAAAATACATAGGTACCTGAATATCTAATAATTGTAGTTCTGCATCAATGTCTTTCCAGACATGTTTTCATTTTTTTTTTGGTTTGGGGAGGCTCTCGAATTTATTTTCCACGGATCTAGTTAAGGGTAACGTGTCATTATAGGGCCTCATCCTTTTTTTGTAGTTGAATTTTGTTTCTTGGCAATTCCAGCAGACTCTTCATCAAGAATTTCTGAAGACGAACCAGCTGCTGGCAATTTAATTTTTGCATGTTTCAATAATTTTTGTGCAAAACTGTAATCTGAAAGAATTTGTTAGAACAAGCATATATTTTTTGGTTAGGTACTGTAACGAAGGATGGCGAAGGGCGGCCCTTACCTGTTGGCGAAAGTTGTATTAGGTATTTTGCCAGCTGGTAAATATCGGCCTAGGTTGGGTAACTAGTCGAGAGGGTCGGGGTTCCAGCAAAGCTACAACCAAACTTAGAGTATGGAGTGGGGAAGAGGTAACATAGAATGGCTTTATGGGCGAGGGGAGTGAAGCTACGAAGTGGAAGGAGAAAACATGCAGGGTAGTTAGGCAACCCTCAGAAGATGAACACTTTTTGAAGTTTGCATTTAATTAATATAGATACCTCTACCATATTACTATTAGAAAATTGTTATATTCACAAAATATTCTAGAATTAATTAGCAAAACAACCACATTACTATTAGAAAATAGTAATTATTCATAAAATATTCTAAAAATAATTAAAAAACAATATTTTTGTACAGAACAGCAATATATTTATTAACAGGCAAACTAATAAAATGGGGTATTAAAAATCACAGATTTCTAGATTAGTGTTTACTGCAGTTTTGTTAAAATAAGGAAAACATAAGAATTTAATGTCCAGTAAACTGAACTAGTTTGTTTAAATATTGTCGGTTTGTGCCAGTGTGATCTACTGCATATTTTGCGATGTAACGTAGACGAATATAAAAATATGTTTCTGCAATTGCTCTAATTAATTGAACAATATGATTTTCAGTGGCACTATGATCATATAAATGTTTCTGCAGTGAAGTAAAAACTGGCAGATGCAGCTAATAGTGCAAGACATTCCGTACTAATGCTAAAGTAGAGAACTTTTTCAATAATCTGTTTCAAGTACTTTCTGCTAATGCTCGTTTTAAAATTTTCTCCGACTGGAAGCATATATTTAAAACATCTTCAGAAGGATAAATTAAACCTCAATATAAACAACGCAGCTGATATTTTCCTGCTGTCTGTTAACGCTGCTATGCAGGTTTCACATTTTAGCTGTTTGAGCAGACATCGTACATCAAAACCACTAATACAGGGACCGGCAGAAACATATTAAACATTTTAACGTGCAATATCTCACTAAGGTTTTGATCCATACAAATGTGATGAATATCATTATATTAAGTAGGATCAGGAGTTTTGTATTAATGTTTAAGTAATATGTCAAAGTGCTTTTTAATGTGCAAGAGCGAGCTTATTGTGTTGAGTTATTTATTAGGACCCAATCAATAATAACTGTGCAATGTGCGTTCAGAAGACAATTCAACAGGCGGCAGGATGTTCCATCGTACTTGACAATAAGACGATGGGTTCAGAAGTTTAGAGAATTCGGTTCACTTTGTAATAAAAAGCCACCGGGAGCTCCACGAAATTAACGGTATTAGACAAGATATACCAGAAAAAGTTATGCAAGATTTTGTTCGACGTATTAATAAATGTTATGAAGAAGAAGGTGGACATCTCCGGCACTCGATATTTAAATAAATAAACTCCCAAGTTTTGTGAACATACTCATGTTTTCGTTTATTTTGTTATTACACTGTATAAAGCAAAAATTGTAAATGAAATGTTTAATATGTTTCTGCCGGTCCCTGTATAAGCAATAATTTGTTTGCTAAATTCAGACAGGTTTTGAAGACTGAATGAGTAAGAATGCTCGATATCCATATCACTACTTGTAGGTGCTTCACCTGAAAATTATTTATTATTTACAATATGTCACACATTTAAAAATCTACTAATGAAATACAGGTAGTTTAACAAAATTATATTACCCAGCATGGAGTTGACCGATGAATTAATCATTTCCACTGCGTTTATAGAAGATGTAGAGCGTCTGCAGTGCAAAATGCTAATGTTTTCCAAAGGCACACAATTACTACTACCAGTCTTTCAATTCAGTGTGGATCAACAACCTTTTAAATGCAGCCATAAACTGTCGAGCAGTAGGATTGTTATTGTATCCACCACGGGCTCGTATACAACCAAAAAACAGTTCCACATGATCTTGGCTGAGCTTATACGTGGGTATGTAATACAACGAATTTCTTTCTTGTAATACTAGTTCCTTAACTAATTCCTTCACAGTCTGTATACACACTAAAAACCCAATAAAACCAGTTTTCTTGTTTGAATGAATTATCGTTTCTCCATTGCCCACACATTTAAGATCATATATATATTTTTGGCACCGTTCAAGGGTAGCAAAAACTTTGTCGCAGTTATTCTGATTTATGGGTTTCTTTAAATCAAACTGTTTAATACTTCTGCTATTTAATACTTCTGCTATTTAATATATCAAATAAGTCGTTAAACGTTGTAATAAGCTGTGAATTGGCTTGACAGTCTTTGAACTCTTTCAGCTGAAGTATGTCACTGAAAATTTGAAATGCCACTGCAACCGAACGTGACATCAACTGTGTGGCTAATCGCACCTTCATTTTTTGTTTCTGGAAGTTTACATGATTTCCTCAAACCTTGTTAGCTAAGTGAAGCCCTTCTGATTGCTGAAGAGCATGAAGTTCTTCAAAGCACTTCCACAAAATTGGATTATTGTCACTATCAAATATAATGCCTTTTTCGCCAAGAGTGTTTCTCACCAATTTTAGCACGTTACAAGGATCGGGAAAAACATTGGCTGCAAAATAAGTTATTACAAAAAAAATCACCTAATAATATTAATACTATCTACTGCCTGAAATATGTTTTCATATTTAATGAGCCATCAAGAGTGCATCCAAGAGTGTTCATCATACTCAAATTAGATGAAAGGCCATCAAATGTTACGGAAACTACACGAACTCCTGTTTCGTGGACGGAAACTAGACATTGCCGTAATAGATTACTTTTTTGTTCAGAATTTAATCCTTGTGTTAAGAAGTAACCTACTGGCACTTTCCAGTGTGCATTGATGGCGAAAATCATAAAAACCAAAGCCTCCTTGGCCACTGCTTGTTCGTCACTATCTACACCTGATCCCATGTTCACGAAACCGTAGTACTTTCTTCCATCAAATTCCACATTTTTACGAATGGCCACTTCGTCAAAGACAAGAGCACATTGAATAATATGTTCAGAAGCAGCAGCCTTTAATTTTATATCCATCAAAGCTTCAGACAAACCCTGGCTCTGTATCAACAGATCTGTACCACCTCGAAATAGTCTTTGGATGTGGTAGACAAGTATCAAATTGTGATCTTACATATGCATATGCTGCTGGATATAATGCAGTGTAAGAGCAAATGTTCGCAACTCTGGAGTATATTTTTGGGAAAGTGCATTATCATTTCTCTTAGAGATTTGTCGCTTTATTAAATCTGCATTTCCCTTAGAGAGTGCTGATAAAATATTTACATTATCTGTTATAGCAGAATAACGTTTTTTCAAATTTGCTAAAATATTTCCAAGGTTTGCTAGTCTTTTTTGTTGCCTTCGTTTTCGTTGCTGTAAAGTTTTCAATTTTTTTCTGTATAACTGCTTCATAACCTTAATTTTATTTAAGAGCGAACTTTCCCTGCTTGAAACAGCTGGTCTCGATTTTGACTTTGGAGAGAACGACGTCGTTCGGCTAATGAAAAGCTTTTTCTTCCTTGGCGGAGATGTCGATGGACTGGCTATCTGCTGCAAGGTACTTGCTTGGGGCTTGAATGACGTGCTAGGCACAGCTTCATTAACAATGTTCGTAATTGCATCTTCGTTTACAGCACGATCAGTTTCCAAAATTCTTTTTACAGGGAGCTTGCGAGTATGTTTTTGCTAACATTAAAATACTTGTTAGTTTAAGCTAGATGTAATTTTATAGATACTTACAGTTTGTAAATGAAGGGTATAAGTAGGAAAATTTGTTGGAATTGCACCTGGCTGTAGTTTTACATACGCAAGAGTTTTGTCCAAGAATCTTTCTTCAAAATGTATGGAACACACTCTACTTGAACTGGTAGGAGCCCACTGTTCACGTCTAATCATCTTTATCCACTCTGCTCGACGTGTTAATTCTTGGGGAAATCTGATAAGTGACGCAAATTAAAAGTTTACAGAGGAGGGCCGATGTGAGACAGCCTTTTTCTTGTACAATCGTTATTACAAATATACATATCTACAATATGACCATCCTACAAGTGACATTCTACGTTCCGTGAGATATTCTGCATTATAGCAACAACGATTATAGTAATTTCAAATTAACGATAAAATGAAATCTTTTCAGCTGGATTTATTTTTTTACCTAACTGAACTTTAGTCTTTTGAGATGAACGGTTTGTACAACCATAAACACAACACCCAACCATGTTTTCAAATTGAAAACTAAAAATAAACGCACATAATACAACCAATCAAACGTAATTTACAAAAAACCGAACACACGAGGTAGTAAACACACTGCTTTCAATGGTCACCAAGCCAATGTTATGTTCATCTTCTGCAGGTTGCCTAACTTTAGGGGTTCGTTAAAACTGGCTTCACCTAAATCGCACTTTGTTACTTCTTCCCCACTCTATACTCTAAGTAACCAAACTATGGGAGAGGGCGGCAGGTCCTTGACGTAGACAAATCCTTGGGTCGGACCTCCCCAAGGTCAGAGATATACCAAGGAAATGAAAATAACAGCAGAACCAATAATTAGTAACAATCTTTATTCGGTAAATGGTTCTATAGTGCTATCATAACTAACAACAAACTCATGCACAACACATACCACCAAATACATGTACAGATCAACAAGCAATATAAATATATCACAGTCAATACATAATTAACACCAATAATTATCACAACCAATACAAATTATCACAAGTAAATATCACAAGTCGACCTATAAGACAACGAACAGTGCCATGTAAAACTAAACCAGCCAGAAGGGCGCTAGATATTTAGTAATCACCTAGGTAGTGCTCAAATATTATACCAACGCAGTAGCATGTCTAATCACAATCACCGATAGATGGCTTAATTAAATTGACTTTAATGCACACCAAAATTTAAACAGAGCGGTACCACCAGCTTATAAGATCACACAGGGGTACTAGGTCCTATAAGAAATTCATAGGGTGTTCTCTGAAGCTCTAAGTCACTACTTGCGATAATTCTAAATCTAAACTGGTCTTCCATAAAAATATTATAGTACCAGAATTGTTAGGTCGTTTCTTTACACGATCAGAAAGAAAAGCTGTTACAGAAACTTGGTGTGTGTGTAAGAGTGCTGACAACGGCCGACCAATGATACGAGTGCGAGAATGATGACTGTGAAGTGCAGTGGTATCATCTGGAATGTTTAGGTCCTCTTGATGCACCTAATCAATTATGGCTATGTGATATTTGTAAAACAAAAATGTTGGTAGGACAAATTTATAACATAATTAATTTTGGTGAAAAAATTTAGATTTAGAACATTTTATTTCTAGGAAAGGCAGAAAATTTCAATTTATGTATTGTAGGGGGTTGTCAGGTTGGTCTTTAAATTCACCGAAACACACACTTAATTTGTCAGGTTGTTATTCAAACTTATTTACACTATGAGACATATTACACTGGTTTACATAATATCGAGCATGGTTAACGAACTGTTGACCGCACTCGATTACTGACTGAACAACAATGCGCCACGACTAAAAGTGCCCTCAAAGCCAGGAAATTGGCGCGCGAATATTTTAATTTGAAAAAATCGACTACAGTATAAACAATAATTTACATTTTAAAGCGTATTAAAGTGTATTAATGTTTATTATTCGAATATGCTTTTGTTAATTTAGTATTATTATTTAAATCGGTAGCACGTGTTTGGATAAAATATTCTCTATAAATCACCTATGTTCAGAGGTATATGCTTGTGTTAAATTGAGTATTAAACACACATTTATATAAATAACTGTTTTTGGTGTTACATTTTTTTAAGCTGCACCCTTGATAGTGTGAACAATTGTAATAATATGTTATTTCTGTTCACATTATGGCAAGTGTATTGCATTAGGTACATATTATAAATTAAATTTTTCATAATTTTAAATAAATTTATAACTAAAGCGCGGAAAAGAAGCATTTATTTTTGGGAAATATGCGCTTGTAATAAGCTCTTAAAACTGTAAAAAAAGCAAAATAAACGCTTAAATAAGCTCTCAAAAAAGCTTAAAATTTTTTATTTTTGGATTTTATTTAAGAAAAAACAGTGATGCGTATTGATATCGGACTTGTAAAAATAATTTCGAAGTGCAGAAAATGCCTTCCGGGGGGGGGGGGGGGGGGCTGCATGCATTTAAAACAAATAAGCATAATGCTATAAATCCGCGCTCTATTTATAACGTAATATGGGCCTCATAATTCATAAATAATACAATGGTACAACTGATGGACATCAATTTATTCAAGCACAACAAACCCACGCAATTTTATCTATAACTATAGTATCCTCACCAGATGATATTGATGAAATTGGTATTTGGTCCTGTAGAATGCGATACTAATTTTTGATAAATCCAATAACCCTTTCTACATGGATTCTAACATTTGTTAGTGAAAGGGTTTCTTCAATTTCAATAGGATGTAGTTGCTCCTTTCCTTTAGTAAACGCTGGAATTGATACTTTTGCTTGAAATATCTCCACATATTCTTTAATTTTAAATACTCGATCGAAATGAACTGGTTATAGTAATATGTTTATCAGATGCTCTTCCTACCCCACGCTTCACTAATATAAACTATGCTGCCCTGAGGAATAATTCCTATTAAGAATTTAATAGTGTGATGATGTAATTTGACCAGCATTGTGCTGTTAATAAATTGGAAGGTTTTTCTATAAATACTTCAAAGCAATCTATAATAGTGGTCGTTTTGCTATGAAACCATTCTTGGAAACAAGGTAACGTTTTTTTTAAATCTCTCTGTCTGGCCAAACTACAGCATCATTTAAATGTAGTCACATCTGTAACATTTTGAAAAGAAGTAGACGCTGTTGTTGGGCTTATATTAAATTTAAGCAGAAGTTGCTGAAAGGTAGGAAGGACATTCTTATGGTGGTTTTGTAAAAACGGGTTTAATGCATTAGCGTACAATATAAAATAGAAGTAAGAGCATTAAATAAGTTCCTATAGCAATAATTTCTTAGTACATCGACAATAATGCGGCAATAGTATAATATGAAAAATACTCTGTAAAACCTACCTTAAATAAAACGCTTGCTACAAACTTGCTTTCTGTTAAATCTTCTCGTTTTATAGCAGCTAACCACTTTTTCCTGCGAAGTTTCGACAGTTCATTCTTCTGTTGCATAAATCGGAAGTTTAACACTGTAGGAATGCTAAAAAATGACACTCCACGGCTTCCACACTTCACGACACAACAAAATGCTGGCATTTTTAATTTTAAAATCTATAAAACGTTTATTTAAAACTAGAAAACAAGTATATCAGGCCTATACTTTGACAATTAAATGTTTGTCCTACGCCGCCATATTAGTTTGATGTGTGACGCCATTCTGAAATGTGTATTACTACTTAGTCTACTGCAAGATTGCCGCTGGTTAGATAATTTTTTCACCAGATGATACCTTTAAAAGTTGCCAGATTTACATGTTTTTCGCCATGTTTGGTTTATAAAAATTTCCAAATGTTCATCATTCATCCATATGTATTTTAATAACAAATAAAGTAGTTTTTTTTATTACTAGAACACAAAGTACCAGTACATTTTAATAAATCTAAAATAAAAACTTAATGCCTATTATACATTCAAATAAATGTTATTTAATTTTTGATATGAAGCTGGAATTAATATCGTAATTGTATTAACACCGGTATTACTATTAGAAAATGTACATATTAGATTTTTACCTAGTTATGACATGTTTAATTATAATCAAACAACAAATAAAAATGTATTTTTAAAATTAGTTGATTACAAAATGAAGTGCGTTAACTTATCATTTTTTTTATAAGCAGATAAATAAAGTAAATGACAAATTTAACAAATCATGAATTCTATAAATATAACAAAATTTTGTATTTTTATGTGTGACTAATAAACCAACTAACAGATAAATTAAAATTGATCATAAAATATTAATTTTTTTTATTAAAATGGGCTCTCAAAAAGCACAAACAATTCATGTGGTATAATTAAGGAAGGAACGTTTTTTGCAGATTTTATCGCCCGTAGAAAAAGCCCTTTCCGACTTCACATTTGTCAGTGGAATGGCCAATAAGTAGTCGCATGCCCTTTTTAAATACCTCCTTTTGTTCTAGTTTTTTTCAAAAAACGTGATCTCATCTTTAATTTTTTGCTAAAATCCCATAATTTTTTAATCGTTTCCTTTATTGCTGCCTTTGGTTTTCTCTAAGATTCTAAAATAGTTTTATTATTAGATGCTGAGCAGAATTATTCTTGTATAGTAAGTAAGTAAATTTATACATCGAGAAAGATGTTTACAACAAAATTACACACATTTTAAACCCTTGGTAATATAGACTTTTTTGCGAACATGCTTTCGTTGTTGCAAGTAATCTAAAATTATTTACACTGCTTGTCTCATAACTATGTATATCTCTATTGTATACAATACATTTATTTAAATATGCAGGTAGTTTGTTATTCACAATTTTAAAGATCAGAATTAACGTATTAAAATAAATTCGCTGTTTAATAATAATTGCAGAGTTTCCAACATTAAATTGATGCTGGTTCGTTTTAACAAAATAGAATAATACGCATTGCTCTATTTTGTAGTTTTTGTAGACGCTGGAATTCGCCTTCGTTGGCTATAAATAACACGCTAGCACAATATTTAAAATGTGGTGCAATAACTGTTTTGTAAACAAGTATTCTCGACCACAAGTTTAATTTGGAACTGATTCGCCCAAAGAAACCTATCTTTTTA
Organism: Agriotes lineatus; assembly: GCA_940337035.1. Classification (NCBI taxonomy): domain Eukaryota; kingdom Metazoa; phylum Arthropoda; class Insecta; order Coleoptera; family Elateridae; genus Agriotes; species Agriotes lineatus. The sequence continues at coordinate 231,808 of CALNHX010000705.1, read as the reverse complement.
GCCGTTTTACCTACAACAAAATCCACATGTTGGTTAAAAGCCTATTATCTATTACAATACCAAGATATTTTATTTTAGGGACATATTCAATTACTACATCGTCAACTGTTACACTAGTTATCGTATTGGTTAATAATCGTCCGCTACTGATAATAATTGCTTTTGTTTTAGACGTATTTAACTTAACCTTGTTCAATTTTAATCAGTTAGATATATTTTTGAGGTCACTATTTAATTTATTTCTTCAAATCTGCCGTATAAAGTGACGTTTATTTGTTTCTGGCCTGCCCATAAAAGTTGATGTTTTATAAACAATCATTTAAAATTTTTATTCCGCTAGCGATTTAAAAATTTTATTCCGCTAGCGCTTTAAAAATGTTAAATAACTGTCAACCAAAATAGATCAATAATTTATCAAAAAATTATACATCAGGAAATTACAACTAAATTAACAAAACGAAAACAAAAATGGCTACGCATTATTTCCCAATTAAGGAAGTCAGGTCCTTCAACGGTTCGCTGATAAAAAAAAGGTTGCAATTTTGAACAGCACCAGTTTCAAAATTTATGTTTGTTGTAGCACTAACTAATTCGTTGTTCACAATTTTATGCAAATGAACTGCATCATCATTCAGAACAGGAGTTTTTTTTCTGAAACAACAACTGTGGTACTAGGTTTCGCTGCAGGTATCAAAGAAGAAGTTTTTTCCAAAAATCTTTCCGCAGGTCTCTATCTTCTTCGCAATCGAGTCTTCGATATAATTTTCAGCGACTGTACTGGAACTCCATCCACCATGTCTCTTAAGTTCAAGAAGATTCGCACCACCATCTACCAAAAGCGAGGCGGAGCTCCTTCGAAAAGCATGACCTGTATATAACGCAGGATCGGGAAGACCCAAAAAGGTCGCAATAACGCTAGGCATTTTACGTATTTTGTTCTCTCCTACCGGCTGGACGGTACACTTGCCATGTTGATAATTTAAAAAAGGCGTCTATGGGTCACCGCTTGGGGTCGTAATTTTACGTAGGTCCTGTAGATATCTACAGCATTTATGGCTACTTCATTAATTATAGTAAACACGCAAGGTTTGCTAGTTTTTGTGTCTGGTAGAGTTACAACCAAGACATTTCCTCGCAGTATACTAAAACTATTTACGAAAATCATAGCCCAGAAAATAACAACACAAATAGAAATAAGTGAAGAACAGCAAGGGTTCCGATCGAATAGATCTACCGTCGACGCAATATTTATACTGCGTCAATTAACTGAGAAATCCATTCAGTTCAATAAGCCGCTCTACCTTTGCTTTGTAGACTTCACCCAAGCGTTCGACAGAATACAGCTGAACGACGCGACGTATTAAAAATACTACAAGAACATAAAATTGATAAAAAAGCGATACATATTATAAAGGAACTAAACAAAAACAGCAATACAAAAATTAAGACCCGCAATGGACTAACGGAAGAAATTCCGGTATCAAATGGCATTAGACAAGGGGATAGTTTGAGCCCCGTTCTCTTTAACATTATTATGGATCAAGTAATAAACAGCGTCAAAAATACCAATATAGGATATAGAATGGGAAACTGTAAAATACAAGTCCTGGGCTATGCTGACGATCTAGTCCTGACAGCCGAAAAGGAAAACGATTTACAACGACTGCTTTTCAAACTAAAAACAACTGCAGAACAATACAATATGCAAATCTCCACCTCCAAAACACAATCAATGCTTATATCTAAAACTCCGACACGATGCAAGTTAGAAGTCGATGGAAAGTCAATTGAACAAGTTATGCAATTTAAATATCTTGGCGCCAATATCTCAAGCGACAACAATACCAGAAGCGAAGTGAAGACCCAAGCAACTAAAGCCGCAGTAATATCTGGCTGTCTCCGCGACATCATATGGAGGAACAAAAACATGACGGTAGAAAGCAAAACCCGAATTTACAAGACATGCGTCAGACCACTATTAACATACGCAGCTGAAACAAGAGCCGAAACAACAAAAACCAAACAAATCATGAGAGCCACAGAGATGAAAACCCTGCGAGCCATCACCGGTGTAAGCCTGCGCGATAGGGTACGTAGCGAAAGGATCCGCGAAATGTGTGAAGTGCAAGATGTGGTCAGATGGACTAGGTCGAGAAGAAGACACTGGAGAGACCATGTTGAAAGGATGGGAGAAGAAAGGTTAGCGAAAAAAGTTCAGACGCAGACACCTAACACAAAACGGCTCCCAGGAAAACCACACAAACGTTGGCACGAGAGTTGGACGTCAACATCACAAGATAACGTGTAAAGAAAAAGAGGAAATGGAAGAAACAGGGTTAAACCCTAATATAAGAAGAAGAAGAAGACATTTCCTCGATCCTCAACATCGTCAATTTTTATGTTTACGAGTTCGCCAATGCGGCATCCACCAGCCATACCCAAGACAAGCACTGTCTACAATAAACAAAGACATTTTTTCATTTGCTACGTTTTTATTTAAAAAAGTAACTGACCTTAACCAGTAGAAAAATTTCGTCCGGTGCCTCACTGAAAAATCTTAACATATCATCACGGCTCAGTACTTTAGATTTTTTGCTCCTAAACTCTTTTGAATTTTGTTTCAATAGAGCTTTCACTTTAGAGAATCTATAAAAGTAATATAAATATTTACAGTTTGATCTATGACAATACATTTTTTTCTACTTACTTTCCAATATCCACATTCTCGAAAATAATGAGGCAGGCCTTTAGCATGGAGCAATAACTCCAGACTGAAGATGGCTTCAAACTCTTGGAATGTTCAGCAATATAATTTAGAATGAGAGCTTCAGTAACTTCCATTGCATGTTTTTCTATTCTCCAGGAGCAAAATTTTTGATAAATTTTTTTGTACGTTTGTTTCGATTTTTTGGGGAGCAGTTGTTCTATAATCGTATCTTCCCAAGAAGAACACTGTATTGGCAATCGGTTGGCAAATGCTTGGCCCAATATTAAATAATTGTTCAATATTGTCAATAATCTACCGATATAGTGTATATGTTACAGTAAAAGCTGGAACTTCAGTTAATGCTAACATTTACTCGCAGGAGCTAGCAGTTACTAGTTGCAGTAGTGATTGTTGCTTTCGTTGCAATCCTTGTTGACTTTTACTAGTTAATGCTAGAAATTACTAGAAAAAGCAACATTCACTGGTATGTGGCAGTAAAAGTAATAAATTAGGCTCAAAATAAAAGTATATTTCTCATAAAAGTATAAAAATTGCTTATAAAGAAAAATGAACTCTTAGAACTAATATACCGGGTGGCCATAAATATCTGAGATCCCGGTAGCCATGGAATTAGCTACTTATAAATGTTGGCTAGCATTATATTTCAATTAAAATAAGTATTGGTAGGTACCAATGCAATGTAATAAAATGCACTAAGAGGAGGGGAATGTGCCACGGATTCTGCAGTTTTGCACACGAGTCGATTATAAAAATCTCCTGTTCTAACTCCATTACTCATTACAATTTGTAATAATTTTTGACAGATAGGAATTTTAGTTGTGATGACATTAATGACATTTAGTTTAGTTGGATTCATCACTTTAATGAAGCGGTGTTGATTCCAAAGGTAATGTGATATCAGATATTTATGGCCACCCGGTATAATGTGTAATAATAAACTAATCTCTGAGTAGAAACAAGTAAATGGAATCTTACTTGTTACACACGGTAGTGACGCGTGGCATTTCGATGTGCATAAAATGTTCTTTTTCTTTACAAAAACATTTATTTGATTGGCATTTAGTTTTGCATTGACATTTTAAAAAACCTTGCCCTGTACCCGTGGACTGCAAATTAGCAACTGTTCGTAGGCTTATTTCCTTTTCTGGAACATCTTCTTTTGAAATAATAGCTTCGGGACAGCAACGAAACTGTATAGTTAGACATTTCCTGGGTAGGACTAGTGAATGCTAACAATTACTAGTGAATGTCAATCATGAATTTTATTTGCCAGCTTTTACTAACATATTAATAAATGTCAACTTTCACTAGGAATTGCTAACATTTACTAATTTCCTGCATTTACTGTAACATATACATAACTTGCCTGTAAAATACTTCCGTGGTAAAGATCTACGAACAACGCACACACACACTGACTTCTGAAAACTAAATAAACCAATATGTGATGCAACATGCAACAAAGCGTCCCTACACGTACTTACGGATGCCGTACGCAAAGCAATGAATAAGTTCCATCACGGTAGTGGTGGGAAAAACCTTTTCTCCCACCACCAGATCATCTGTTATTTTTTATCGAGAGAAGATGGTTGTGATTGGTTACTCACACCGCGGTGTTGCCGGATGTACGGTAATTACCGTATATGTACGGTTCAAATTCAAACATTATTCGATTTGTTGGAAGTTGGAAAGGATCGCTCTGAAGTACAATTTCTAATTGCCATCAATACATAACTTCTTAAAGCTAATATTAGCCAAGTCTTATTGAGGTTTTTGAATTTCCTGCAAGCCATAATTTTTCTATGGCGATAGTTGTTTTTATCCTAAATTTGCCGCCTGAAAATTTTTGAGCTAGAAGCGACCGCTTCTTCTGCTTCATTACTAATACGGCCCTGGCGGTACCACGTTTCTGTAATACAAACCAACGATCAACACGCGCTGGAATAAGGCCACAAAATTTAAAAATTAGCAGAAGCATTGCTCTGCACCGTCGGATATATCTAAAGGCGTCTCTATACAGGGTGGGCTACGAAACTTGTAGCCACTGAAGATTTTTTACAGCAACACAAATAACAAAATCAAAGCATTGCATGTTTTTTTTTAAATTGAAAACAGATATAGTAAATATTAAACTAAACATACTGTAGGACATTTCGAACTATTATTGTTGTCAAAGTTAGTTGGCTTAAATAAAACCGTGTTCTTAAACAATGAAAAAAACAGACATGATAATCATATTTGGCGAAACTCGTAGAAATATACAGGGTGGGTGTTAACTGTGTTGACGGAGGATTGCTCCTTAACTATTAGAGACGTCAAAACCAATTTTGGTATGATAATATACGATCCTTCGACCTACATTCTAAAAATATTTAGGTACATACAGGGTGATTGAAAAAAATATGCTAACCCAAACTTGTGTTTTTTAAATAGAACACCTCTATATTTTTGCACATTTGGATTCTCTGTCACATTTAGAATAAATCTGTATAACGTTGTATCTGTATCACTAACCGTTCTGATCGTCATCGCGATTTTTTAAATATGATTGTACCACTCACTATTGATAATCAATTTTTTGCAAATATAACACCCTGTATATTTTTTAAAATTAGGATTCCCCGTGAAAAGTAGATACTAATTAATAAAATAGGTGTCATAACCATAAGACGAACCCTTCTTGAGATATTGACGCTTTTATTCGAAAATGTGCTAAAATACAAAATTATTATGACAATAGAACTTAACAAAACAAATAATCAGGTAGACTCGCCGCTCATAATAAAGAGAAACAATTCTATCTATTGTTTTGACGTTTGTCTAATTATTAGAATATTGTTCCATTAGTTTTTGTGTTTTTGCGTTATCGTATTGCCAATTTTTGTATACAACGATTTTTTCTAAAGAAGGAATGGTTGATATGATCTTTATTTATAGTGAAACTCAAAAAAACGTTTTGCTTACTAGCCGTTTGTACCTTGAACGATGCCCAGAAAGAAGACAACCGCGGAAAGAATCATTTACGAGTGTGGCTGAGCGATTTATAAATTCTGGAAGTGTTATATCAAGCACGCTATAACAAGGATAAATGAAGAAATTGAGTTTCAAGTTGTGGCCTCTCTTATAGAAAAGCCGCAAATTAATACCAGAAAGATAAGCACAAACCTAGACCTACATTGAAACACAATTCGCAACTTTATAAAAAAAAAACAAGTTCCATCCTTACCATATCGAGCAACATCAAGCTTTAAGTGAAATAGATTTTTAAAATCGTAAATCTTTCTGCCAATGGGTAACTACAAGTCAATGAAGAACCCAATTTGGTAATAACATTACGCATGAGGCAACTTTTCACAATAATGGCAATATTAATAAACACTAGCTGACCCGGCAAACGTTGTTTTGGATTATGACATGATGGGGAAAACCCATCAAACCATTAAGCATAAAATCATAAAAGTATGACTGCAAATAGAAAGTCGTACAGTGTATAGAATAACACACTTTCGATATTTTCCAATTTTCCGGCTTTCCCTTTGGATTTTTCCGAATTTTCTTTTTTGCTAAACCACTTCGGGAGTAAGACGAACTAAACAAAAAAATCATCCAAATTGGTCAAGTCGTTCGCGAATTTTTGCGTTACTAACACACGGCGATTGATTTTTCTATACAGTCTGTTCTACACAAAAGGCCCCACCTTCTAGCTACTTTATTATTTATTTTAGACCCAATAAACCCTATATCAAATCAAATGACACATAAAAACCTACATTTTAACAGAATCAAAAATTTTTTATCTTCAATTGTTTCAGAGTGGTGACGTCACATGCAATTTTTTTAAATGACACTGTATATATTTTTTTACATTTTCTGGTAGAGGTTTTTTTTCTCTTTTCAACAATATAAATATTTATGCCCTTACATAAAAAAAATTCGAGAAAAGTTAAAAAACTTTTTTATGGGTGGGAGGCCACGATACAAAACTATAAACAAAAGTGTAACTCAGAAAAACAAAACAATAAACACTTTAGATTATTCTGAAATCTGACAGTTAAAGCGTTTGTCTACTATTTGTTTTGTTTTTCTGAGTTACGCTTTTGTTTATAGTTTTGTATCATGGCCTCCTACTGCGAAAAAGTTTTTGTAATTTTTCACGAAAATTTTCTTATGCAAGTGCATGAAATATTTATATTGTTGAAAAGAGAAAAAAAACCTCTACCAGAAAATGTAAAAAAATATATACAGTGTCATTTAAAAAAATTGCATGTGACGTCACCACTCTGAAACAATTGAAGATAAAAATTTTTGATTGTGTTAAAATGTAGGTTTTTATGTGTGATTTAATTTGATATAAGGTTTATTGGGTCTAAAATAAATAATAAAGTTGCTAGAAGGCGGGGCCTTTTTTGTAGAACAGACTGTATATATACAGTGTGTTTCACTTTACATGGAAGCACCCCTGTATTTTCTTTGTTTTTGTATGGATCGATTTGAATTTTTTATCAGTTGTACAACTCACCAAGAGACATCGATTCATGTCCTTCAGCACAAAAGACGTTGTTAGCCTTGCCTACTACGATCAAGAACATGGGTCGCATTGTCAATATTTTGCATCGCGTTAAAGTTACAGCAAAAAGTTAGTAAGAAAAGTTGTTTAGAATCAAAAGAATACCCCAGATACCGATTTTCGTTTAATAATTCGAATTTTTAATTTTTATCTATAAATTTGTCCAAGTCCCAAATTTCAACTTTTAATTTGGTATCAAATGGTGTCATGGATAAACAACATTTTTATTTTTATTGCAAACGTCATTAGCTTTTAATAACGGCTGAATTACTTTTAACTGTTGCTGAGAAAGTAGAAATAATTAGAATTACTGATGAAAATGCAAGATCCAATAGAGAAGTAGCTAGAATAATATCGGATCTTGCATTTTCACCAGTAATTCTAATTCTAACGCGATGCAAAATATTGACAATGTGACCCATGTTCTTGATCGTAGTGGGCCAGGCTAATAACGTCTTTTGCGCTCAAGAACACGAATAGATGCCTCTTGGTGAGTTGTACAACTGATAAAATATTCAAATCGATCCATACAAAAACAAAGAAAATACAGGGGTGCTTCCATGTAAAGTGAAACACACTGTAGATAGATAGATAACGATCATCACTTCAGATAGCAATTCACACATCTTAAGAGTTGTTGATCACTAGCATCGATGATCAGTTAATATTGTAATTGCTCCCAAGTTTCGTTTCCGCTTTTTCCTTAAGTTTTGATACTGCTTCTTGGTTTTTGCATTCAATAATAATTCCACCCCGGCTAGCATGTTTTACTCCCGAGATTTCAATAGTTGTGGAATCAATGCTACATTTAATGGCATCGTTGGTGACACCACTCTTCTGTCCCTCATTTTTTGGTTTTATCACCAACACAGGTTCGTTCTTTTTAATTTTTAACTTGCCTGCATATGAAGCTTTGTTTAGATTTTCGCTCTCTGCAAACTTTTTTATACTGCTGTTTATTTCCTCATATTTTTCCCGTACCGTATTTGTCAGCGTAGATATTGCTGTTTCCTGTCTCTTCACTCCATTAGCACACTTGTCCAGATATTTTCGCCATCCCTTCAACGCCGCTCTCATATCCGCAACCATTTTTCTCATCGAAAATTGCTTCATGTTACAGCAATTGTCGCAGCACCAAAAATGTCTACTTCTATAATGATCTTATATATTCCATCACGTATTTTTACACACTTGGGGTGAAAGGTTTGATCACACCAGCCATTACAGCTCAAACTCTTCTCATTTCTCTTAAATTCACAATTACATTTCACACAAGCCATAATCGCGTGGTGATATTTAATATTAAAAGTCACCAGCCACTGGCACACCACTGTTAACTATATCAGGTATACAACTGTAAGTAACGTTTCTTTTTCTAAACTTTTAGGTGAAAGCAGTTTGGTCAAACATTGTGAGTGTAACTTTAGATATACGTTGAAATAACATCTTTATGTCATGTTGTAAGCTCCTTTGTAGGTAGTAGTTGGAGAACACTGAAGTTCCAGTGAATGATAATGGGATGAGAATCATAGAAATATGGGAACAAAACTATTTGAAAATTCTGAATGGATATTATAAATATAAAGATGAACACAAATACACATGGAGACAGGAAGCTAGACAAAGGCAATCTATAATAGATTACATCATTATTAGACAAGCATAAAAAATAAAAGTGCACGAGTTTTGTTAAGTGATTTTGACGTCATTAAGCTATTCTTGTTATCAATTCCACGATTGGGTATTATTAGTGCATTTAAGCTGAAATTATTCTATTTAAAATTTTCGGGTACGGCCCTGTATTATAATTTTAAAATGCTGCAGCCAATTCATTCAGTTCAAGCTCAGATATGCCCGCGGTCCTTGGAATTCTCACTAATAAGCATTTCCTCGGAGCCGTATGTAATCTATTGCAGTCACTTCCGTCTAAATCATATTTCTTCGAATTGGGAACATAAGGCATCTTTTGTTTACGTCCCAGCTTAAATCGCTTTGAGCCCCAACCTTCAACTTATTTAAATACTGCCCGACGTAGTTAAAGCTTCTAGGAATATAACAGCTTAATGTCCCTCTTATAAATTATCGTTTAAAGTTCGGCAGGATTGACCTTGTAACTTAATATTTTTGGGATCCGCTGTATAGCAAGAAATTTCTTCTAGAACGTTCTAGGGGCAAGTGAAATAAGTTTCGATAAGCCCTTAGTTAACCGCACATATAGAACTTATGGTTTTGGGGTTCGAAATTTTCTTCCATTGTATCCGTCACGCGTAGCCCGATTTGAAATTAATTAATTAGTAGCAAGCTTCCGACCAAGACGGTGTTAGAAGAACGCGACCCCCGGGCCTCGGCCGGGGGCTGCGCTATTTTTGCGAGTGCCCTGTAGCAAGTTTCGTTGCCTTTTTATTAAATCTGCGTGTTGATTTTTCTGAACTTAAGTGAGTCAAGCTCAAACCTTCGAAGCAATTTATTGTTGGGTGTGTTTTGGAATTGCGTGTGCGGGCAGATGAAGTGAAGTGAAGTAACTCGGCGTTGATACGAATGGCCGATTCGTCTCCTATAGATTACTCCCCAGGGGGAGATATTTGCATTAGTTGCACATTTGATTAGAGACGACATCTTTAAGCCTTAACTAACTTTTCCCTGTTAAGTGGGGAAAACCATTGCTGTTTGCAAATTTGTGTATCAACGCCGTGCTTTTTGTAATTTTTGGGGGCCCGCCGCGCAATAGTGTATTATTTGCTGTCATTTCTCCCACAACCGTTGAGGGATTTTTCGCAACACCTCGTTACGTTGCACCCGAGCTTCATCGAAGGCCGTCATCTCTTGTTCCTGATTACTGGGGAGTCCCTGAACTCTCGTCCCAACAACTCCGTTTGCACTGCAGCCCCTCACTGCCAAGTGACTTCACCAGGACCTGGTTCACCGCTCCCGCCAAAAAAAAAACACGCTTTGGGGTTAAGGTAACATTGTTTACAGTAAATATGTGTTTTCGCTTTGTTTAATGATGTGCCGTGTGAAGTGATATCGACCATCTGTCGTGCGCTATTGAAGTTTATATTGGACATTGCGTACGCCCGTTTGATTAAACTATTCAAATTAATTATTAGACGCAAGGGCGTCTCTCCTGTGATTTTGTTCTGTTTATTTGTTAATGATGCTTAGATTAAGTTAACTTTTGCTAGGGGACCCCGAAATTCCAGTTAGGATGTACCCTTTGTATTAAATTTAAACTCACCGCTGGGTGGGCTATTAAACATAAACCTTTGCTAATTTCAGTCTAGTTATTTGTTGTTGCTGAACCCTTTAGTCATTAGTTAACCCCCAACTGGTATGGTGGTTTCAAAGTGACGTAACTGGTATGGTTGGGTCATCCAGGACCCATTCAAAGTTTAAATCACCTGATAAAAATTTTATTGTTTTTGTATAACCAACTATTAGTTTTATAGTTATTTAACCATAATCAAACACAATACTGGTCGAAACATTTTATTAAATTTTTTTATAAAGCGTAATACAAAATAAGTTTACAAAATGAAAATGTCTATTCTTAAGCAAAATAAATCAAAAATTTGCAAAAAAAAAGATAATACCACTTAAACCTAACAGAAAATACCTTGAGTCAACAATCCTCAGGCAATAAAAAACATTTTAACCTAACAAAGAAATTCTGCCAGAGGCGTAACATTGGGGAAAAATATAACGACAATTTCTTACAAACCTTCATTACAAGAAACAACAATTTTTTATGATTAAGCCTGGTGTAATTAAATGTGAACCCAAAGCCTGCGCTTCAATTAAGAACGCCCCTAGATTTGGGCTTGTCAGTGTTTTCTTTTATTGCTCTAGAGGGTGTGGCCATCAAGGTAAGTCATTTGTCGCAAGGCCACACCGTGTATATACCAACAGGCCCGAAGGAGCTTGGTGGAGGGGACGCTGTAGCGGTGTGCAGTTACGTGGAGGACCTTCCCCATAGGCTACGTGTGTGTTCTTGTTTCTAACACGTTTGCCATTCCCTATCTAGAAACAAGTGGCGCTCTAGGCATCTATCTTAAGCAATCCATCAGGGTAAGTGCCGCCGGTTTTTCTTTGAGCTTTCGAACCACGCCTTCCCGACTGAGTTAAGTGCGAGTAACCGGAGCAACAAAATCTGCTCCAGCACATTAAGATCTGTGTTTTCTGGTAAAGCCGGCGAACCCTGTAGTTTGTACCCGTTTTTGAACAATCAATACGACCTATGTCGATCTGATGAATTAATACCGTAACAGTTTACAGAGGAGCAACATGTGGCAGTGACCATTTCTTACTTAAAACTAATTTAATTTTTTCCTATCTTCTCAGAACACCACCAGTAAATAGCAACGATATCATACAATACAATATAATTAGCCTTGATAACAAATCTGTTCGTCACTGTAAGATGCGAAATTTTAAAGAATCTACAAATTCTAAAGCTATTGGATATTTTTGTTGAGAAAGAGCCTCCATCATAAATTTTAAAGAGGCATCAGCCGTCAAATATAATTTTTATAGGAATATGCTAATACCGAAATGTCGGTTTTTTAACATCAATGCCGGTTTTCGATACCGAGCTAAATTCGTCCGGGATCCCGGAATTGTAAGCACTAGTCTCGATATATCTCGAGATACTAAAAATTAATTTGATTGATTTCAATATTTCGAGTAACTATTCGGCTGTCGAATTATTATTCGGTATTCGCGATTTGTTTAATAATTCCAAATATCGTTCATTTTCATTTCAGTCATATCGCATCTCGCAACTACGACTGATGATGATGCCTGTTCAGAAATCAAAATATTTCGAATAGCGAACGCTCAATCGATTTCAATATACACTTACGTATGCGCTTACCCAGGCTATAGGCTAGACATGCGTCGTTTGATATTCTTTTGCTTTGTCTACAGTGCAATCTGTGGGACGCGGTGGTATCAAATCAATTGCCCGGACACGTGTTCAATAGCGCCAAAATGAAATATTTAAATTTGGAGCAGGATCGGGTTAAGATGATTTTTATTTGAAAATAAACAAAACAGTATTGCTATTTATGATTTCTGAGGCTTTCACGGCCATTGTCATTAAGTAACAAACGACTTGGGATTGGACCGTGTCATGATTGATATCCCACTTTCGTAAGGGGCTTCATCAGGAGAAAAAAGCAAAAGAGCACTGTAACTCAACGTGTTAACCACGCCAGAGGCGAAACTCTACAAGGGAAGGATAGAAGAGCACGGTAACTCAACGTGTGAACCACGTCAGAGGCGAAATTCGACTAACTATCTGAAGGAGGAAGGTGAGAATTTATAGGGAAGCGCCGTCGCGGTTCAGCAAATGCCGTCGCGGTTCAGTGGCGGTGGGCGGGGCTTAGGAATTAGCACTTTTGATATAGAAGGAAGGGGAAAGCCTTCGTCCCGATTGAAATTATTAGGGTGTTTGTAAATCTCAATGACTTCGCGAATCTTTCTGCTAAAGAAGAATGGGGATTTGCAGATGATGGAAGTTTCATCAAAAATGATCTTATGACCAGTATCGCGTTGGTGTTTGGCGATAGCTGATGATGAAACGAGACCCGACTTGAGACAACGCTGGTGCTCAGATATGCGAGTTTTCACTGAACGCCCTGTTTCACCAATGTATACAGCATTACAAGAGCAAGGGACTCTATAAACACCTTTAGATGACATAGTGTTTAATTTATCTTTAGATGAATGAAGAACCTGTGAAATTTTGCTCGGGGGTTTGAATACTGTTCTAATGTTTTGTTTTCGAAGAAACTTTCCTATGCAGTCGGTGACTTGGTGGATATAGGGAAGAAAGACTATTGCTGCAGGAGGATCGGACATTCGGAAAGCTCTGAGGAATAACGGTTACCGTGCTATGGATATACAGCCTGCCATAAATCGCCATCTTCATTCACGGCCACACAAACCTCCAAAACCCGTACTCTGTTACCCTCGTTCGCTTCGCTCACTCAGGCATCAAACGGTCCTCGGTAGTGTAAATCTTACCTACATCCCTTGTAAAGCAATATACTATTAATTGCAGGCGAAACATTTCATGCAATACGGCACTCTACTTCGAAAAATCTAATGGATTTTTAAACCGCTCTGAATGTGGCATTTCCAAATACTGCTTTATCATCCGAGAGACCGTGGTACTTGCTGTAACAGTAGTTTTTGACTTGGGCTACTTTGTTGCCAAAATGTTTCCACAGCGAATCAGTATTCTCCTGGTTCAAATTTGGCTGTGAAATTTGTGACTCATAACTCTCATAAGGGTGGCCATTTAATCGGTCAACCATTTCTGGGCATTCTTCGCGTTGTCTTCAATTCCAAATGCAATTTTCTCGAATCTAGGATCAAGAATGTAGCTTTGGCAACAACTTTATTCATTGCCAAAGAACCCAGTCGTTGGAATATCGCCTCCAATAATGTTTTTTGAAACAACTGCCCTGCTGACGTTTGGGATTCTTACTTTTTATTAATCATACTGAATCCCTCTTATAAGCGCGGCAGTTGAGGACATTGCGGGTATTTTTCTTTCTACAATTCTACTGTCATAGTTTCTAAAGGTTTTAGAATAGGCATACAATCTGAAATTATTTCCCATTCCGCAGTGCTTAAAAAATCAGGTGCTTTTGGAGGAGATGTGATTGCAGCTGATAACATAATAGAGTTTTGATGCAAATGAGTCTTTCCATCATGAGTAAACAGGGGATCCAACTTGTATTAACGTCTTGCTTTACTTTTAGTTTTGGACGACGCATTTGTTGCTGCATTTCCCTTAATTTCTCGGTAGGTGCCGTACTTTGTTTAAAATAGGCCACAATTCTGAACTGAACTAACTGGTTGCACCTCACAAGTAGTAGACGCTATTGACAGCCGAGTTATCTATCCAACCAACCACAGCAATATTATCAGTAGTGCTGACATTTGTAAATGATCGTCGTGGTTTTCTTCTTATTAATTTTGACGCCTCACTGGGGCACCCTGGCGTTAGCCTATTTTCACTTAATGTGCCAGTTCCGTCATAAATATGTTCTTTCAGGGTTGTGAGTAGTGGTAAGCTAGTAGAAAGGTTGTCGAAATAGAGTTGAGATGACAAGGTCTTTATTTAATCGGGAAAATTATCCAGCATTTCCAGTAATGGTGCCACTACTCTTCCACACCTTGTCTGATATTCGGTGTTCGTAGAAGTACATGCGCCCTGATGCACTTCTAACGATATCAAATTGCCACTTGGAGTATTCAATGACCAAATCTTGTATCCAAACCTGATTGGCTTCTCCCTGATGAATTGTTTACAACCATAGCGACCATAATAGGCCACCACGCATTCATCCAAATGTATATGCTTCAGAACTGTACTCATCTAGAAATATTTTCTTTAAAAGATTCATCAAGGGACGTAACTTCTATATTATCATTGTTGTTCATTTTTGTGTTATCTGCACAATGAATGAAGCGACAAATCTGCAAGAATCTGTTCCTTCTCACTGTGTTCACAACTAGTTTATTTAGGACATCGTTTAGGTTCTCCCAATAACTCCCTTTAGTAGGAACAATATAGCCTGACAGCAGCAATATTCCTATAAACGCCCTCATCTCACTAGACGTTACTTTCGGACGGTTTTTGAATAGAGCATATTTTGTGATTTCAATACAAAGGAGCGCGACAACTTCAGTATCGAAAAAGCGTTCAAATAACTCGAGAGGTGACAAATCTTGAACGGAAATATAATTAGAATCAGGAAAGCATACAAGTTTTGTATCGCTATCACGCAAGGTATATTTCTCTTGATTCTTCATACTTATTTTTCTATGCGTTGCAGAAATATTGCTATGTTTTTTATCAGTTGTTGAGGAAGCTGGAAAATCCTTAATAGATTCGTCAGGTGAAGCAGCATCTTGAAATGAAGCTAAGTTCGGTTCCCCACTTGCTCGTTCACCTCGAAAAACAAGTTCAGCTGTACTGCGGAGTTGTCGACCAGTAAGGTTGTCTATGCGACTACCATTGTCTTCGTCTGCTGAGTCATATCAAGCGCTTCTTGCAGAGTTATGTCTCTGTAGAAAACACACAGGATTAGTAAATATCAATCACAGCTAATCGTCTACTTTTGTCCAGCGTGCCATATATGGCACGCTGGACAAAAGTAATTTATAGTAAAAAACCTAGTACAACTTACAACTTGTAATATGCGTAAAATCATCCTGTAATCTTTAAACTCAACTAATTTACCAGTTTAGGAAATTGTAAATATGAATTATCAAAAAATGATACTTAAAGTATATATCCATTATTTCGAACATCAAATAATCTTGCATAATTCAACAGTCACTGCAATGCTGCAGGGTCGTGCTGACACTAGAAACGGCCAGATCGACTGCGTAGGTTTTATGTACCATATGTGACACGCTAGGCGTTAAAGGTGTAAACAGGTTCCATTTGGTCACTTACTTTTTTC
The DNA here is from genome assembly GCA_940337035.1 of Agriotes lineatus. Lineage (NCBI taxonomy): Eukaryota > Metazoa > Arthropoda > Insecta > Coleoptera > Elateridae > Agriotes > Agriotes lineatus. The sequence goes on along the minus strand of CALNHX010000705.1, from coordinate 216,033 downwards.
TTTCATTTTCTCGTTCAATTTCCTCCAACCTATCCTTTGTCGGTATATCAGTATAAACTCTTCAGAGCCCAGGCTTCCCATTTCTTTTATTGTTTTTTATAATAATAATAATAATACTTTTTATTTACCGAATTGATATACATTGCTTCTTTACACACAATACAATAAAGGAAACCAAATTATCATCCGGCAAAAACGATAGTAGTCAGATTGTTTCTCTCCAGGGAGGAAACACCTCCTCTTACCTACTACCGTTGTATCAATAACATCGACTAAATAATTATTTAAGGGCAATAAATATCATGCATCAAATTACATGTTTTAGCAAAATTTAAGGAAAAAAACTGAATATGGAACATTTGAAACATTAGACCATGAAACAATTAAGTATCGCAAAAGTTTTCTCGATTAATCAAATAATATACGAATCTTCAACATTGAAATTACATTTTAGATTATTGAAGAGATTTGTTCTGCAACCATGACAATACACTATTCTTAAACGAGAAAAGGGGTTTATTTTTGAAATTCATTGGAATTTGGTTATATATTTTGGAAATGTTGTACGTATAAGACCGTTTGTAAAGGTCAGTGTGGTGCAACGGAATAGTTAATAAGCCCCTATGCCTCAAATTTAAATTATGGACATCGGTGCGGTGGCTGATTTTATTATAGAGATAAGGAGGAGTTTACAAGCTAATAATTTTATGGTAAAGTACAGCAGCATGTTGAGCCATTTATTTACACTAATTTTATGAGAAATATGTTCACGTCTTCTTATTCCATGAATAAGTCGTAAACACGAATTTTGCACCAACTGAATTTTTCTTTTCGTTGCACTATCAATGCAGGGCTCACAAAGAACATCGCAATAGTTAAATTGAGATAGGACTAACGAATCACATAACACTTTTTTGACATTTCCGCTAAGCACTTGTCTATTGCCACAGAGAAGTTTAAGCTCTACGTATACAGCTATTAATATGTTCACGAAACCTCAGACTACTATCAAAAATAACTGCCAGGTTCCGTGTAGAGTTCGAACATGGAATTAGAGACTGTTTAATTCTAGTATTAATATACGGCTATTATTTGGATTTCCTAACACGATAACAACAGATTTTGATGGGTTTATTTAGAGAGCATGAAGTTCCGCCAATTCTACAAGTTTATTACGATCACTATTAATGATATTGCAGGAATTTAAAGTATCTTGTGGTTTTAATGACAAATAAATCTGTGTGTCATCAGCATAAGATGGTACTGACAGTGTTTTAGAGTAGAACTACATAAGTTAGAAGAGTAGATGGTATAAAGCAAAGGACCCAAGATTGAACCTTGTGGTACACCTTGTTTAATATCTCGAGTATTAGATTTCTGGTTTTCTAGGGATACACATTGCTTCCTGTTTTTACATAAGATTCAAGTAGTTTTAGTGCCATTTCACAGAAACCATAGTGATACAATATTGCTAGTAATAATTTGTGATTGATCGTATCAAAGGCCTTGGAAAAATCTAACAAGACCAGTACTGTTAGATTCCCATTATCTGTAGCTTCTAATGTATCATCGACAATTTTTAATAATGCCGTTGTACAACTATAATTTTTTCGAAAACCTGACTGATAACTAGGTATTAATTTGTTGTCTTGCCAGTAATTTTTGATTTGGCTATCCATGATTTTTTCCAAGATCTTAGATAAGACTGGAAGAATACTAATTGGCCTCAAATCTTTTAATTCTTTAGGTGAATTGATTTTTACAATTCGATGTATAACAATAGTTTTCCACTGTGTTGGAAAGACACCTTCCAACAAGCAGGTATTAACTATATTGCTTATGTAGGGAATATAATACACTTCTCCAACTCTGCCTCTTCTTGTATAGCAAACACTTGCCTATTGGTATATTTGCTTCAGTATTTAGGAGAATCATCATCTATTTCGCTGTCGTTCCTGGAGCCATCCAGGTTTTGTATATGTCGCCTTGAATACTGCTCTCTGGTCGTCTCCATTAAAAAAATTGCTCTGCTTTGCAGTGTCGAACTCTATTCCGTTGACTCTGGCAGCGTTTCTTTCCGACCAAGTTTAATTAAAATAACATATGGTAGCTTGTTTTATAACGTCTTCATCTAATGAGTTGCTCCTAGTTTTCAAAATACGTTTTCGTGGCATCTGAAGGTAGAATAAAATATAAAAGTACATTTTAAAAGGCCAGGGAGCATTCGGCCACTGGCCGAGTGCACAAAATATTTTAAAATCTTATAATATCAACAACTATCTATAAGTTAGAAAGCAATTTGGAAATAAAAATAACAATATATAAACCTCTTTTTCTAAAAGATAGGTTTTAAATGTGAATAACTGAAATCAGATAATAAGGAATATATCGGGTGACAATGAGATCAGGGCCATCTCTCTATCTCCTTTAATTATCAACGGATTTGAATAAAACTTGTTACAATGATAAACATAATTTTGAATTGAGAGACAGATATAATCAAAATGGTCTCCGGTTTCACCGGAATTGTCATTAACTGAGATTTTTTAAACTGATTGTTCTGCATATTTTATGTTTTTCGGACTCAAATTACATACGGCAGTGTTGCCAAATTTGCTTAGGTATTTCCCAAAAATATTTTAAAAATGTATTAAGTAAAAATTTGTCTGTTTTATATAAAGATAAAGTGGTGCATGATGCATATAGTTAGATAGATAATTACATTTTCTATCTAATGGCACGATGGCCCTTGGTAGGTGCCATTTAAAAAAACTGACTTTTTCTCAAAAAACACGTTTAGCAAATTTTATTTTTCCTGGACGATTTGTTATTGATCAAATTAATAAAACATGTATTATTATGGGTTACTCGAGTCATTTAGAATACATTTTTCTCCAATCACGGCCTTCTATGAGAAAAAATAAAATTAAAAAAAAGAATTTTTTGTTTAGAAAAAAAATTTAGCACAAGTATCCTACGTAATTTGAACTGTGCATTTCAAAAAACCTAAAATATATAGGGTGATCCATTAACAAAATTAAAGTTAATGGCATTTCCGGTGAAACCATTTCAACTATCTCTATCGGTCAATCACAAATTATGTCTAGTAGCCACATATCAAATTTTATCCAAATGTATTCATAAATAAAGGAGACATAAGCATGGTCCTGGTCTCATTGTCACCCGGTATGTATCAGAAGAATTCTTAGCTTTTGTTTTGACGTTCTTTCACTAATAAATTTTTTGCTAGTGCATCATAATATTGAAGATGACTAAAACGTCACTGTTTTATTTTCCAACTGGAAAAAAATTAAAAACACTCCTGTCGAATTATTCCTCTACATTTGGGGTCACATTAACCACCTGCCCAAAACTACAATAATTTCGTATATAGTTAATGCTTATTGCAGTGACAATGACTACAAGTCGATAAAAAATTACTTTCGCGCTTAGTAGAATATAACCTACTGAAAATAAATTAAAAAAAGACAGCAAAACAGGTCAACAATAGTATATTAAGTATTAAGAACGGTAAGTACATTTTACCAATCGAAGACAATTGTTTAGTGGAGGAGTAAAGCGACGACTCCAATTATTGTCTGAGATCGGTAATTCCTTAACGTTCGTGATGCTTATGACGTTTTTTGCACGATAGAGATTATTTTTCTTCAAACGTAAGTAAAATGTGACCTTATACCACAGAATAATATGTTGGTGGCACTGTAAGTCCATGTCAAATTCGAGGTTAGTAGGTTAGATTAATGTTACAAACCTAACCTGCTAACCTCGAATTTTTACTTACCGTTCTAGAACGGTAAGCATAACTTACTGATTTGGCAACAAAGGTGGTAACTAAGTAAAATCGTTCTACGGTGCAAAAACGTTTTTATTAGTCAATAAATAAGTAATAGCACAAGAAAAATATACTGGTAACTAAGATCAACTTGTTCATTTGATATCAAATTCTATTACAGCACTCTTTGGGAAAGCATGATGGCCACAGCGCTGAATTTTGGGGGAAAGGAAGTATTTTAACGACATTGTATTCAGTAGTGTCTGTATCTCCACTTCAGGTCATACAAACTTTTCGCCGATGGTTTTCTTCAAAAATTGTAACGCTAGCTCCCGTTTGAATTTGATTAGTTCAATATTAAATAATATTTGCAAATTTAAACGTCGCCGACCTTTCGCGTTATCAAGAAGCCGGTGTGTTTCGGCAAGATAAGATAGCGCAGACCGAAGTTCCGCCGGTGAAAACAGCGCGAACAAATGCGAGACGCGCGCCGTTCCTCCCCACCTAATAGCTTTACAAAGCATATAAAATTGCTTGCAGAACGCATTTCAGGAGAGATTTCCCAGAGATTCCTGATTCTCCTCCAGCATTCATTCCAGCAAACACCTAGTTCCCGATCCTTAATCCTGTCCTGTCCAGAGAGTTCCTCCGTCGACTCTACCAGTACCTAGGGAACCGTTCCGAGGCTGAGTTCAATTTAATGGCTCCGCAAGGAACGCCTGAAACGCCAGCTATATTTTCCTCTAAACCCTCCTAATAAGCTGAGTTCAAGTTAGTGGTTTCGCAAGAAACGCCTGACACGCCAGCAATATTTTCCTCTAACCCTCCTAATAAGCTGAGTTCAAGTTAGTGGTTTCGCAGGAAACGCCTGACACGCCAGCAATATTTTCCCGAGACCTCCTAATAAGCTGAGTTCAAGTTAGTGGTTTCCCAAGAAACGCTTGACACGCCAGCAATATTTTCCTTGTAAAAATCCTACACCGAAAACCGTTTGTAATTCAGTAATAACTAACGTAATATTTAAATCCCAGCTCCCTTGCATTTTAAATTTGGCGCCTTGCTATTCAAGCAGAATTAGAAGCTTCAAGCTATCTAATTGGAAATTACCTGTGTTAATCCTTGAGAATTGCAGCGGCCGTCTTGCCTGGGAGCTCTGCGGACCGAACCGTCAACCTCGCCGAAGAATACACGTGGAGGTGCCGAGGTTGCTAACCTCGAAAATCCTGTCGATTTGATAAATCGAGTTACAAGCGAAGTCCCGTCGTGCGGCGAACCTCACGGAGTATTCTAACAACAAACTGTAGCTGCACAAATAGGGTGAGAACTGGCGTTAACAGTTTTAATTTGTTGTTTGTTGACAGAAACCAGAATTCGCAGATCGGCGAATTTGACAGACTGCCCGGCGTTGCAATCAGCGCGCAGCTCGTCCCGAAGAGCTACGAAGTAGCGGCCCGGCCGACCACGACGTCCTCGAACGAATCGCGCACGAGGTCACGCCCGCTACAACCAGGAAGCGGCTACCGTCCGTAGAATCCGTCTCCGCGAGAACCAGGAAGCCGCGTTTTTATACGATCGTTAAGTTCGAGCAATAAACATCTCATTTAATTAATTACACGAATATTTACTTATATACGATAGTTATATAGAATAAATGTTATACAGGATACTCCGTTAGTGTGTTTTGCTTATTTATGGTATATCTGAGGGAACGATTGAACCTAGCTCCGATTTATGAGCTAACCCGTGGTAAATAAATATTACAACCCTTATAAGCAGGGGTGGATATTACATGGCGCCCGAGCAGGGACGTGAACTCAGATATATGTACATAGATTGGCAAACACACACCTGCAGCTCCAGATGGCGCCCGAGTCCCGAAAACTCTGAAAATACCGAACCAGTAAATTTTGTGGTAATTTAAATAATGCACAAAACCTGTTACAGCCTAGCCGTCCAGGGGAATCTACCAGAGCCCAGAAACCAAAATGTTCCAGTCTAGAATTCCCAGATCCCCGTCCAGGTCCTGTCCGTTCCAGATAAGATCTTTCCGAGATCCCGTCCAAACCAGAAAATCCTTCTGCGACCCTCAGGGACCAGCGGCTTCATTGCTGGTACGGGATTTTGCGTCCCCGAGGTGCCTTAGCTAAATTCCCGACAATACTACGGACCGCCCGCGTAGTACCGTCTTCTCCAACCCTCAGGGATCAGTCTCATCAGCTGATTCGGGCCTAGCAACCCCGAGGCGTAGGGGTGGATATTACAAAATGACCCTACTGCGACGTCTTTGGTTATATCTTCCACTGTTTTTCTGTAAAAACATGTCGCACAGCAAAACCTTCAGAGAGTTCCTTAATAGTCGGCAATGTTGCAGTTTTCGTTACAATTTAGTAACTAGGACATGTCTATTATGTTACTACAAATTGTAACATTACTGTAGATAGTAACAAAATTGCGTAGAAATTGTCAATTTGTTGTTAGGAATTAGTAAAGGAATTGTTAAAAAGAAAGTCGCCTTGTAGTATGAACATTGTTAAGAAATAGTTAATACACTGTAAGGAAATAGAAAAATAATTGTCACTTTATAGTAAATAAATTGACAAGAAATCGTTAATTTATTGTAAAGTAACAGTAAAAGAATTGTTATAATTTGTTATATTTGTTTTTATAGTAAAGAAATGGCTACATTATTGTAACGAAAGAATGTTTATTTACTAGTGCCACATATAAAAAAGTCATAATATATAAAATGTAGTTATTACTTCCAGACATTTATTAAATGTATTATACTATAAACTAAAGTAATCTAAACTAAAACTAGATTAGCAATCTTATTTGCTAAAACTAAAGATATTACAGTATTTTATTCACAGATGAATGGATTAAGGGGTCATTTAATTATAACAGATATTTCCTGGTTTAATTAATTATAATTTTAAGATTTTGATGATGTCATCATCATCTTCAGCCTACATATTTTACAGTCCGGAAATTACCGAACATCTGTTAAACAATAATTTTTGAACATGAACATGGAAACGTTAAAATTATAATTAGTTAAACCAGAAAAAAATTATATATAAAAGTAACATATTACATTAAATACTACAACAAACCTATTACACATTTGTAAATTTTTTGTCGACTTATTTTTGTAGCTGAGCCTATCTCCAGCACGGTGTGTCCAAATTTTAACGTACTCCAGTACAGAAGCTTCTGTGGCGTTGGAATGCAGCCTTTTTATTGCAGCTGAAACATGAGAATCGTATTAGAATAAAAGCAATATTAAAAATATCCCTAAAATATATACGTATATTGACATGTTATAACTATGAATTGAAATGCTCTGAAATTTAAATGTGCAACATAGTATACAATTTGTTACGCTCATTTTGACATTTTCCTACTTGTTAATTGAAATAATTAGTCAGATTTGGCAATTTACTTTTATTCTCTAAATATACAGTACTTTATCCATAGTTAGGCAACCCAAATACCTTCAGCCTCAATTTTGAATTAAAAGGAACACTTTGTTATCAGTTCTGCACATACACTCTGCACCTATAGTTTTTCTTCCTTTTTTCGAATTTGACTTTGACATTGATAACCTGGGATCGTGAACTGCTCTGGCGAATTTGCATTCCATTCTTTTCCATTGCTTCGATCGTTGAAGTTAGTGCCCTGGGAACCTTTTGCTCCTCTGGCTTTGGTTATAGCCGTCCTCGTCGTTTTGAGGGATTTTTGGAGGCAAGGCGCCCCTTTGGAACGTTCTGGAAGCCGTTGGGAGTTGCTGCCAGCGTTCGTTCGCTTTTGTTGCGGTTTTGAAATGGGCTCTTCTCGATCGAATGGAGCGTTAGGCTGTTCGTCACCATTCGCAGGTTTGTTACGATTTCTTTTCTTCAGCGTGGTTGCTTATCTGGAAATTTGTAATTTATAGCCAACTATTCTACGCCAAGGAAATGCGTTAATTAGTTATACGCCATGGAAATGCGTTTTTAAACGCCATGGAATTGAGTTTTATTACCTGGATTGGTCCTGTTCGTCGTCGTGCATTTGGTTTTGCCTGGATCATGCGGTGCTCCACGAGCCGGCTGGCCGCTCGCCTCTGCGGCCTGGATTTGCGGTCGTTCCCTCTGCGAGCGCTGCCCAACGCACCTGGACTCTTGCATCTCTTCCTCCTGCTCGGCCTCCACGTGCCGTATGCATCTGAGGTTTTGTAACGTTTTAATTTGTATCGTTCGTTTATTTGAATTGCTTTTGAACTGTTTAGTATGACCTTCCGAACTGCTATTTTAGAGTTTTTGTGCATATCGATTTTTGGTGTTAATTTGAGCTACTAGATATGAGATTGATTAATTTACTTACCTCTGTGGATAGCAGCCATGTGTAATTTTGTTATGATTTGGCTTTGAGGCTGCTTTTGTAATCACTGTAGTTTTTTTTGACGTCGCGTATTGCATTAACCTTGTTGTTTATTTAAGATCACTTGCTAGAGCTAAATTTTTTTTTGGCGGTGGCAAAACTGCTACCAACGGGATTTTTGTTGAGATTATGTAGCCTCCCGTTTTTGATTTTGTGATAAACTAGTTCTCGGCTAGAATACCCGCAAGCAGTTCTTAGTACGCCAGGAAATACTTTATGACTTTCCTTTAGGAACTAGCAAACCCCTGTGAGATCTCATAACGTGCTGGAACCACCCCATCTAAATTTTGTGTGTCTTAAAGTTAATTTTTAGGCCAACCGTCGGGGTTAGATGTTGGCATTGCATATTTTGCTTGCGTTATTCGCACCCTTGATTTTGTACTCCGCTTCACGGGGATTTATAGTCTATTTAAAGCTTTCTTAGTTTATTTTATTGGGTTAATGTAGTCATGCTTCGTGTCGTGCCGTTTTCCGCTTCACGGTGAACGTCATTGGTAATTTATCTAGTCATGTTTTGAGTACATTGCTTCGATATAAGTTTTGAGGTACCTAGTTGTTACGCCCTTCAGGCTAATTTCGCAGTTCGGACACCTCGAGTTGGATTCTTAGGTCAATTGTTTTATGTACTTGTAACCATTAGTCGTATTATTATTTCTGGTGTTAATTGTGATAATTTACTGTGATTTTGGATCTATACTTTTATGTTGGATATGCACTATAGTACCTACCAATATTAATAAAGCTGTGATATTCTGATTGGTCGATGCTTTGATTTTGTTTAACTTGCTGGTTTTTATCTTCGACCTTGTGTAAGGTCCGACACAAGGAATTGGATCTGAGTCTAGGACCTGGCGCCCATTCTCTTCGTATTTCGTATAGTGTTCTTTTCAGCATAGTTGGAACCCTGCGACCCTCGCGGCGAGCTAGCCCAATTAGGCCGATAGTTACCAGCCGGCAAAATATCAAATATAACTTTCGCCAAAAGGTAAGGCCGACCGTCTATCTTCCCTGACAAGAAGATTTTGACGCCCAACGTCTGGGGCTCGATAGGGCTCGTGTAGTACCCTGTCTACGTTGTGGTTAGGTGGTACTATAGTGCATTGTTAGTAGGTTGGGATGTATTGATTTCGGATGTTGTTTCATGATTGACTTCTAGTTATAGAATTGGTTATTGGTGTGTTTCGATGGATGAATCTTTTTGATGATTTGTATTTTAATTGGCTGCGTGTTCGCGTATTTTATTGAGTATTTGTTGACTCAGTTTGCTTGAGTTTTTTTTGTGTTTTCTATGTGTAGTTTGTTTTCTTGCTTCTTCCTTCGGAATGTTGATTAGGATTATGGAGTGTGATTGGTGCGTTTGAGGGGTACACTTTTGTGGATTTTTAGGCTCTTCAAACCATCTTTCTAGTGTGGATTGGTTTAGCTCTTCTTTGATTGGTTCTTTCCTCTTTTATTCTTCGGATTGTTTGCTAGTTGTTCGGTGGCGATGCGTTTTGGGAGATTTGCTGCGGCACATTTGGATAATCTCCCGAACCTCTTTGGATTGTTTTAGAGTAGTTCTTCTCTGATTGGTTTTCTTCTTTGTGTGGATTGATGATAGGTTAGTTATTCGGTGGCGATGTGTCTGGGAGATTTGCTTCGGCGATTTGGATAATCTCTCCAGCCATCTTTGGGATAGATTGGTATAGTGATTGATTGCTTGACTTCATTTCTTTTAGGATTTCTTTTGTCCGCTTTCTTGGTGAGGTTTGAGTGAGCTTGGTGGATGCTTGTAGGGTGCCCTTTTGGATTTTAGGATTTTTGAGGTATAGCTGATGATGCCTATTGCCGTCAGCTATACGTTTTGGTGTGTTTGGTCGATTGTTGTTAGGGTATCCTTTCGCTTAGGCGGATTTCGGTCCTCAAGTGAAACTCGCTCCTTGCCTTTGGGCATGCTTGATGTTTGAGAACGGTTTCTTTTGCCCTCTTTTAGGGCCTCAGTGTTGTCTGGATTTGTGGAACCCTACTCTTTTGTTGAGCCTCTGTCCTTTTCGGTTGTGCGTTTGGGTGTCTGGTTTTTGAGGACGGTTTCGTTCGCTCTTTTAGGGCATCGACTTTGTCGGATTTATTGGGACCTGAATCTTTCTCCAAGGCATTATGCTCTCGCCAACCCTTGTTGTCTTTGTTTGTGTGGTCTCGTCTACGTCTTTTTGGGTAGGATGGCTGGGTGACGTCGGTCGGTTTACTAGGTTTCAATTCCTCTTTTCTTTTTCTAGAATTGGAATCCTGACATTAACAACTAGTCCCTTCTTTTCTCTCATCTTTCTTCTTCTCTGTTGTTTTTTTTGTTCATTGGAAAGGGATGTTCCCTCATATAGTTGTGTTCGTCTTCTTTGATATTTTGAATTTTTGGATATTTTGCTCTGTCTTTGGTAATTTGGAGATAGTTTCAGTGTTGTAGGTCGATCCTGGGCCTAAGCACTTATCCCTAGCTGTGGTTAGTTTTCCTTTCCCTCCCTTCTTCTGTGTCGTTCGCTTTCCTGTCTCCCACTCCGAATTTTTCTGAGGTGTTTGCGTTTTAGGTGGATTATCGTTGCAATCTGACGTAACCTTCCCTTCCACCGGCGCAGCTCACGTCATCTTGCAGCGACGGAAGAGGTTGGTGTCTCGTTGTCTTCGATGGTGTGCTTGGACTCTTACATCCTCTCTTCTTAGCTAACTTTAAGTCCTCTGTTTCATTTCCCTGTATTTTCTCTTGGCAGGCATCGTTTTTTTTTAGACGTTTTGTTTGGATGGTCGTTGTATGGTCAGGTAAATCCGAAGGGATTTACCCTCCCTTTTGTGGGGGGAGAATTTGTTACGCTCATTTTGACATTTTCCTACTTGTTAATTGAAATAATTAGTCAGATTTGGCAATTTACTTTTATTCTCTAAATATACAGTACTTTATCCATAGTTAGGCAACCCAAATACCTTCAGCCTCAATTTTGAATTAAAAGGAACACTTTGTTATCAGTTCTGCACATACACTCTGCACCTATAGTTTTTCTTCCTTTTTTCGAATTTGACTTTGACATTGATAACCTGGGATCGTGAACTGCTCTGGCGAATTTGCATTCCATTCTTTTCCATTGCTTCGATCGTTGAAGTTAGTGCCCTGGGAACCTTTTGCTCCTCTGGCTTTGGTTATAGCCGTCCTCGTCGTTTTGAGGGATTTTTGGAGGCAAGGCGCCCCTTTGGAACGTTCTGGAAGCCGTTGGGAGTTGCTGCCAGCGTTCGTTCGCTTTTGTTGCGGTTTTGAAATGGGCTCTTCTCGATCGAATGGAGCGTTAGGCTGTTCGTCACCATTCGCAGGTTTGTTACGATTTCTTTTCTTCAGCGTGGTTGCTTATCTGGAAATTTGTAATTTATAGCCAACTATTCTACGCCAAGGAAATGCGTTAATTAGTTATACGCCATGGAAATGCGTTTTTAAACGCCATGGAATTGAGTTTTATTACCTGGATTGGTCCTGTTCGTCGTCGTGCATTTGGTTTTGCCTGGATCATGCGGTGCTCCACGAGCCGGCTGGCCGCTCGCCTCTGCGGCCTGGATTTGCGGTCGTTCCCTCTGCGAGCGCTGCCCAACGCACCTGGACTCTTGCATCTCTTCCTCCTGCTCGGCCTCCACGTGCCGTATGCATCTGAGGTTTTGTAACGTTTTAATTTGTATCGTTCGTTTATTTGAATTGCTTTTGAACTGTTTAGTATGACCTTCCGAACTGCTATTTTAGAGTTTTTGTGCATATCGATTTTTGGTGTTAATTTGAGCTACTAGATATGAGATTGATTAATTTACTTACCTCTGTGGATAGCAGCCATGTGTAATTTTGTTATGATTTGGCTTTGAGGCTGCTTTTGTAATCACTGTAGTTTTTTTTGACGTCGCGTATTGCATTAACCTTGTTGTTTATTTAAGATCACTTGCTAGAGCTAAATTTTTTTTTGGCGGTGGCAAAACTGCTACCAACGGGATTTTTGTTGAGATTATGTAGCCTCCCGTTTTTGATTTTGTGATAAACTAGTTCTCGGCTAGAATACCCGCAAGCAGTTCTTAGTACGCCAGGAAATACTTTATGACTTTCCTTTAGGAACTAGCAAACCCCTGTGAGATCTCATAACGTGCTGGAACCACCCCATCTAAATTTTGTGTGTCTTAAAGTTAATTTTTAGGCCAACCGTCGGGGTTAGATGTTGGCATTGCATATTTTGCTTGCGTTATTCGCACCCTTGATTTTGTACTCCGCTTCACGGGGATTTATAGTCTATTTAAAGCTTTCTTAGTTTATTTTATTGGGTTAATGTAGTCATGCTTCGTGTCGTGCCGTTTTCCGCTTCACGGTGAACGTCATTGGTAATTTATCTAGTCATGTTTTGAGTACATTGCTTCGATATAAGTTTTGAGGTACCTAGTTGTTACGCCCTTCAGGCTAATTTCGCAGTTCGGACACCTCGAGTTGGATTCTTAGGTCAATTGTTTTATGTACTTGTAACCATTAGTCGTATTATTATTTCTGGTGTTAATTGTGATAATTTACTGTGATTTTGGATCTATACTTTTATGTTGGATATGCACTATAGTACCTACCAATATTAATAAAGCTGTGATATTCTGATTGGTCGATGCTTTGATTTTGTTTAACTTGCTGGTTTTTATCTTCGACCTTGTGTAAGGTCCGACACAAGGAATTGGATCTGAGTCTAGGACCTGGCGCCCATTCTCTTCGTATTTCGTATAGTGTTCTTTTCAGCATAGTTGGAACCCTGCGACCCTCGCGGCGAGCTAGCCCAATTAGGCCGATAGTTACCAGCCGGCAAAATATCAAATATAACTTTCGCCAAAAGGTAAGGCCGACCGTCTATCTTCCCTGACAAATTTGAAAATAATAAAAAATTGGTAACAATACGAAACATTAAAATCTTTAACATTTGAAATGCCTTTCCACTGTAGGCAGAGCTTGTGTAATGTAATAATAGAATTGGACATTTCATCTACAAGCAAGTCTGGGTCCCAGGAACGTTCTGATAATGAAATAGATATTATTTGATTTATAACGGGGGCGGGTGGAAGTTACATTATCACCACCAATTGCTGAAACGTTTACAATATTTTCTACTGCTGTTTTTAGGCGCCTCTAACGCTGTCGGGTACTTAATTATTGCCCCCCTTTATACATCTTCTTAAAAAGTTGAAAATAAAAAACTACTTACCTTCACTATAAATCGGAGATCGCAAAGCTTTTGATTATTACGACTGCAGGACTGTGCACTGTGCACTGCTGAATAAATCGCTGTAGAAGTCCTTGCAAAATGCCGTAAACGTAGGTAAATAAAACTGGTTAAGTGAATTGGACTGGGTGTTTACTTCTTGTTTGCGGCAACGTGGGCCAATCATATGTAGCACAACTTTATATCCCAGTTTCTGTAGTTGAATAAAGTGGGATGCGAATATTACAGTTACTTAGTGGGCTTATGGCTATGGCATCGCCTACACGTCCGTAGACATATTTTGAAACACAGGACCCTAGGAGCATGGGACCACATACTGCAGCACGATTGGTTCGCTGTAACATAAGCGGAAAGTGCTACCTTGACGCCTTTTGACGATTTGAAAATTGCGATAATTGTCGCACTATCACAAAAGTTATCGAGTCAGGAAAATTAAAAAAATATGCTGTTTAAAATTTTTGAGCGGACAAATATGCAGGTCTGGGTATAACGCAGAAGTTAGTTTTTATCAAAACAATAAGTATACACAAAACATTATTTTGGGATATTTACTGGGGACACCTTGGTTGTTGGAAATGTTAATTAATATAAAATAATCTAAACCAGATTGTTTTGGCGCTTCTCTGATATACATTTAACAGTGAGAATGTAAGGTCTGGAATAACATTAATAAAATTTATGTCATTGATTTTTAGAAAAAAATCCTCGGACACGTCAACAACTATTTTCAAATAGGCATCTTTTGACCAATATTGCACTTACTCACTTACCTGTTGCGCCCAGGGACGGCACAATAGGGGGCAACTTGAAAATTCTTAATAACAACCTACTCTTTGCGATTCATCAATCGAAAGGTCTCTAATAGAGCACACTTTTGATGTAGCACAAGGGCTAGGTTGCCTTTAGAATTTTCAAGTACCTCCCTATTGCGCCGCCACTGGGCGCAACAGGAAAGCGCAATATGTGTTAAAAGATGGCTATTTAAAATCAAAACTTGACGTGTCCGAGGATTTTTGCTAAAAATCAACGACAACTTTATTCCAGACTTTACACTCTCACTTCATGTGTAGGTACTCGTGTATCACTACTATGAATAACTAAGTAGGCACTATGATTATTATAATGAGTATCAGAGCGTTAATAGAACTAATTTAACTTTATTTTTAACTAAAAATTTGAAATTTATTTATTTATTTTTATTTATTTAGTTATTCCCAACATTTTAAAATACACAATTTTTAGAAATTAATTTAAAGCCACAGAAGCTAAGCTTGAGTGTGGCAGAAGAACTTAAATTATCATGCTTCCTCCACATCTACGACGCTCCTACATAGAGATGGCAAAAAAAATTAACTATATTAAACAATATTTGACTTGGTCAATGTCCATACAAGAGCATCGCAAATGCAGCAGGCAAAAACTAAATATACTATGGGAGCCAAAAGATAAGACATACATGTATAGTAAAAAACAACAATAATTAAGCAATATTACTAGCTGTAGACTTCGGACAGGTAAGTATAAAAATCCATCGGCTTACTCAGAACCCATTTTTTAATTTTGATTTTAAAGGAAGTAAGACTTCTACTAAGTTTTATTTCAGTAGGAATAATGTTAAACAATTTAATACTTAAATAACTGGAATTTTTTGAGAGGCAGATTTAGTCTTTTTGGGAATAACTACAGCTGAAGCAGCCTTGCCTCTCGTTAAATAATTATGAGGAAATTTATCAAAGGTCAGCTGCAGTTTAAAAGAAAAGGTAGCCGGCGTAGTTATGTAGAGCTGTCTAATAGAAAGGATATTTGCTTCTTGAAACAGTGAATCTGAAGGATAACGATGTGGTTTTGAGAACATAACTTTCAATATTAATTTTTGTAAGACCTCTAATGGAATTAAGTGACAGTTTGCAGCACCACCCCAACCAATTATGTCATACATAAAAACAGACTGCACTAAGGCAAAATAGATACTTTTAATTGTAATAGTTCTCATTATATTGCGAAGTAATTTAAATTTATATATAGTTTTTCTAACTTTAGTAACAATTTCTTGGATATGTTTCGTCCATTTCAATTGTGAATCGATATAAATTCCTAGGTATTTAATATAGGGAACAGAAAAAATTTAATTATTACAACAACAGTTGACTTTATTCGTTTTTAAACATTTTACTGAATGTACACAAATAGATTCAAAGGGTATGGGTGTTAATTATCTTAAGGAAAAATATATAAATTTAGTTTTTGTTAAGTTTAAGGATAAGAAATCAATACTTAATTTCTGCATTATCAAAGCCATGCTTTCTTCAACCTTCCTCACTAGATCAGTACAGTTCGATGCCTCAAACAAAACAGCAGTATCGTCAGCAAATGAGAAGAGCTTTCCATCAATTTCCATCTTTGCAAGATCATTTATGTAGACTAAGAATAAAAGTGGACCCAAAACAGTACCTTGAGCAACACCTATTTTTACTTCCATTTCGTCGCTCATATCACAACCAACACGAACAGCTTGCATTCTGTTAGTTAGATACGATTTGATTAAATCATTTGCTCTTCCTCTAATTCCGATGCTGTCCAGTTTGCGACAGAGAACTTCATGGTTAACAGTATCAAAGGCTTTTGCGAGATCCAGAAAAACTGCCAATGTTTTTTTGTTTTTATCTCGACTGTCATGTAAACATTTTGTTACTTCAAATAAGACATCATTGGTACCAACATTATTACGAAACCCAAATTGATTGTCAGCCAAAACATTAAATTTCTCAAAAAACGACATGAACCTAATCTTAATACATTTTTCAATTATTTTACTGATGCTACATGTTAACGATATAGGTCTGTAGTTACTTACTAATTTTTTATTTCCCGATTTAAATACAGGTATGATGATACTTTTCTTAAAAATAGCAGGAAACTTACCAAACAGAAAACATAAATTTACAATATGAACTAGAGGCTTCAAAATATGCGGAGCTATTTTCTTTAAACACATATTATACCATCAATACCGGGTGAACTGTTGATTTTTGACAAGTTAATGTAATTTTGTATTTCAGCCTCGGTAACAGGATGTAAGTAAACGGTAATCTGATTATATGAGTCCTGAAACTTGTGATTAATGTCAGCTGAAATGTTATCGGCCATGTCAATTCCAACACTCTGAAAATACTTGTTAAAGTGAATCGCTTTATCTTTGTTATCTAATATATCAATATTATCTTCGTTAACAATGGATTCTATTTCTTTATCGGTTTTTATATTGCAAGAGTTAGTAGCCTCTCTAACAACTTGCCATGTTTTTCTAAGGTTTCCTTGAGCAGAGTCTAATTTATGTTTAAAATAATTATTTTTTGTTATTCTTATTAAATTTGTTAAATAATTGCGATAATTTTTATATTGTCTAACAAGTTCCTGATTATCTGAATTTTTTAAGGCTTGCTTGCTTAACTTATCTCTCATTCTTATTGACTGTAAGATTCCTTTTGTCATCCAGGGTTTAATCTTTCTTTGTTTAGAAGAGATCTTAATAGTTTTTTGAGCACTTGATATATAACTTTTAAGTTTATTAACAAAAAGTGACGCTGCCAAGTCGGTATCATTTAAATTTAATACATCATTCCAGGATTCATGATCTAAATTCTGTAACAACTCGATGTAATCTATTGAACTATTAAAGTTATTGATCAATTCATTATTTGTAGAAGAACGACTAACAGCATTCTTTGGTAGAATTAATAAAGCTATAGGATAATGATCTGTTATTGACGATTCAATAACTATCGGTACAGCATCATCAACATATCTTTTATCAAGTTTAACAAAAAAATGATCAATGCAAGAAGAAGAGGAGGCCGTAACTCTTGTAGGCTTAGATAGAAAAGTAAGATAGCCTAATTCACTCAACAAATTTAAATATTCATTACCAACATAATCACAATTCAGAATGTCAACATTAATATCGCCTGCAAAAATCTCCACTTGTTGGGAACTATTATTTTGAAGTTTAGTTCTCAGATCTCGCAAAAACCCAACACTATCACTAGACGGTGGTCGATAAACAGCAGTGAGGCCGAAGAAAACTTAATCCACAATCAGCATTAATCACCTGGGAGTTATGCTGCAAACTGTTTTTGATATAAATAACAATTCCATCATTCTGATTAAAAGAGCCGTAGTTGTAATAGATGTTATAATTTTCTATTTTGTATTTATTTATTTCATTGTGTATCTTCCATGTTTCACTGAGTAAAATGACGTCAAAACGAGTATGGAGGGATTCAAGTAATACAACAAATTCATCAAAATTCTTATTAAGGCTTCGGATATTCAAGTGTAAAAGCGAAATAGGATTAATATACTTACCCCGAACATTTCCGAAATCATCAATATTACATATTAAAGTTTCCTTTCACCCTTCACCCCTTCACGAAAAAATGTATCAAGATCAATATTATTATTCACTTTGATTATTACCTAATCATCAAGAAAAATATGTATATTATGTTAAAACAAACAAGACTTCAATTAAACTTAAAAAGAAAATTAAATTTTAAAAAATTTGGCGTTAAGGACGTTGCTGACGACAAATTCACAGCACAGCAGGCGTCGCACATTTTATTTTACGGTATCCTCGGTATCAGCCAGTGCAAGGAGGTCACGATCACTTACAACTTTATGAACGATATTATTTGCAAATTTGACATTGACAATACCGTTGGTTGACCACACATTTCTAAATCCGTATTTATTTATCGCTGCCTTCATAATTCGATTCCTGGTAAAAGTGAGATCTTCCTTAATTACAAAATTTGTGCCTTTAAGCTTATATTTATTACGAAAGATTTCATTTCGGAGGTTACGCCTTACAAATTTTGCAATAATTGGCCTTGATTTACCATCTGCAGGTTTAGTAATGCGATGACTGATATCGATATCTTGAATAGTCATATCAATACCTAGTTTTTTTTTACAAAAATCGACAATTACTTCATCCGTGTTTTCCGTTGCTTCTTCTTTTACCCCAAAAAATCGTAAATTGTTACGCCTTGAGTACTGCTCTAACGAGTCGATTTTTTTATTTGCGCTTTCAAGTTGGTCTTCCAAGCTACATATTCTAGCAGTATAAGCAGATACAAGAGTTTCAACTTTTGCTGAAACTTGATCTGATAGTTTTGCAGCAATCTTCGCAAGAAGTGCATCAGATTGTAAAACCTTTTCCACAACTTTTAACACCAAATCATCATCAGGCGAATTGCCAGCTTTGGATCTTAAATTTCTATCTTCGCCAGCCATTTTAAGTGCAGACACAGCAGAAAAGATATAAAAAACGGATTTTTCAACACACACGCCCACCGAACTGCGAAAACACGTCTACTCACGTATAAGGCTCATAGACGAATACCCCCTATTTCAATAAGTCATCTACATAACAAACGTTATAAACAGGACAGAAATGTATAATTTATCTCTAATTGTTAACATAACAAAGCACGTAAAATTATAAAAAAATAATCCAATAATTTACGGAGTATAACCAACTATAACTAAACCTATAATTGTTGTAAAAAAAAAAAAATAATGAGCACTGCCATTAAATATAGCATTTGGTTGGTTGGATGCAACATTCAAGTTAATATTGTGCTTTCTTTTTGCCTACATCTTTACTCCTCCTAATGGTCTTCGTGATGGTATTCTGGTGCGGGCACGAGGAGCTCCTTGCCTTCTTCTGTATATATCTGTCGGTTGAACGTTACATTTTGGAATGGGTTTTGAGGCGAGTAGGTTTTGCTATAATACTAAGGGCTGAGTACAACTGCTGAATCCTTTGATTTTCTGCAGCTTCTTGCCGAATTTTTCGAAGACAGTAGAAGGTATTTCATGGGCAAGTGCACTGCGCCTCATCAACTATGATGATATATTTAACACAGCAGCTTCCTTTTTAATAGTTTCTTCTTCTTCATCAGGAGAAGTGACAGCAATTATCCGCTTTCTGCTGATGGTTACCTTCTAACTCCAGTCTTTGAGTGGCGTAAGTCAAGGGATTTTCGTCAGTTTCGATGAGGTCCATGTGCTAATCATCACTGGACACTCGTGACTTAAAGCCAACTTTCCCAGAGACGCTCGTTCACAACACGTAACTGCTGGGGCATTCACGAAGGGAGTATTAAGATACTTATGAATATAAGCTTGATGCTTACAAAAAGCTATTGGTGCCAGAAGAGCAGCTACAAACTCCGATTTCCACATTGATAGTATACCTAACAGAAGTGCTTTAGCTGCTTGTTATCTGATACAAGTTGTTTCCTAGGTCTCGTAGTTCACCAGATTGTACGATGTAATTTTACAACATAATTTCAAATAGTTATTCTTAACACAATTTTTCTACCATGATCGTAGTCCTGCAGTTTTTTTTGAAGTACTCCCCCGAGACAAAACAAATTTAATCTATCAACGCCACACAATTATATCCTTTTGTTCGATGGAGAATTATGTCTTTTATTCTTATCGACACTTCTGCATTATTCGTGTTGTTGACCCTGATAATAATATCCCTTCTATGAGATCTTAGATAGAATTTATCAAAACGGCTAATAAAATTCGGAAATTCCTCTGCTGATTCCTTTAAAACCGAAATTGCCATGTTCAACACTTCTTCAATTTGAGAATACATGACTTGGAATAGTAATTTGTACAACTAGTTTTGAAAGTCATACTTTTTTCGCGAATTTTCAGCAAATGAATGGAAAAAAGACTTTCAAAACGTGTTGTACAGGTAGCTTTTTTGTATAGTGATCTCTTGTAACTCGAAATTTAGTCGAAAAGCACTTCGGAATTTGCAACTGCCAGATTGATATTTCAATAAAATAGTTTTTTTGCGTTAAAAAAGTAATGCTTTCTTCACGATTTCTGTTTAAAAAAGACAACATTCGTTATCACTATGCAAAAAAAATTGAGAAATTAAACTGCATTATTACATTTCTAAAGGAATTATAAAATTATTTGCTACAAGTTTTTCTTTAAACACCAAAAAAAACAAAAAAAAAAAACATCAGCTGCTGATTTTTTTGGAATCATCAACTTTCTCACCTTGCGAAAGATATTCATCAAGAACTACCTTTTTTCTAGAGAATTTCCTTTTTCTTTTCACATAGTCATCTCCATTGCAGAACGTGGAAATGACAGAAGCTGTCTTGATGGCCAGCGCAGTCTTTTTTACCTTAGAATCGTCAGTCATGAACCATGTTGACTCCTAAAATTTAATTTGCATTAAAAATTATGCACGGATTAATAACCCTTATACAGAAAGTAAAATCTGCTTCACCTTTCCTTGTTTACATCATGCTCCTAACCTAACTCAATTGTGAACAGAATTCCTATTAAATAATTTATCTCGTAATTTATTGAGTTTTCTTCTTATTCTTCTTCTTCTTCTATTAATTATCGCGCTTCGACAGCTTGGGTCATTAGCGCGTTGTGATGGCTTGGGTAGCTATTAACACTTTGGTTGGTGCATCACTGTATTAATGTCACAGTATCGTTGTCACGATATTGTTAGCACAGATCATTAGACGAGTTTTATTAAGCCACTGTGTGTTAAAAATTTTATCAGGTTGGTTTCCGATATTTCGTTGTTGTTCAAAGCCTCTTCCACAGAGTTGGGGATGTGATATTCAGTTCTCTCTTTTGAGTATTTTAGGCATTCTGTGATAATATGGGCAACTGTGATTCTGATGTTTCACACATCGGAGCGGCTTGCTTCTGAAGAAGATAAGCATGGGTTAGCCTCGTATGGCCGATTCTAATTCGAGTCAAAGCGATTCTTTCTCTTCTGGTCAAACGGTGTTGGTCTTGCCATGGAGTCACTTGAAATTTTATTGTGCGCAATTTATTATTTTCTATATGATCCCAAGATTCTTGCCATTTTTTAGTATTGTAGGATATGCACATAGTTTTAAGATCTTGATGTGGAATTTTATCATTTATTATTGATTGGCAAGAGTATATTGCATCTTTTGCATATTTATCCGCTAATTCATTTCCAGGTATTCCTATATGGGACGGAATCCACATAATGACGGATATTTGAGTATAGTTCTAAAATCTCTTGGACGTAGCAGTGTGATAGCGAAGCTTCTTTTAATGCAGAAATTACACTTAAAGAGTCTGTTAAAATTAAAAATTTTTGATAATTACTGTTTTCTATGTATTTAAGTCCCTGGAGAACCGCCCATGCTTCTCCCGTAAAAACACTGCTATATTCATGTAATCTGTATGTATAATGGCCCGATGGTGTCACTATTGCAGCTCCAGTTCCTTCCTCCATCTTAGATGCATCAGTAAAGATTTCATGGTGTTGAGGGTAGTTAGAAAAAGGAGTTCGCAATAGTGGGCTTTTATAATTTCATGGTTTATTGTGTCTCTGTTGAATTGTTTGAGGGTTTCAATCAATATTGGTTGCTTTAAGATCCAAGGTGGTGTGTCACTCAATTTTTGTTGCATAACCTGACTAAAATTCATGTCTGTGTTAATTATTAGGTTATTTAATCTTTGGTAAAAGGGTAAGGGTAGCTTAGGTTTGGATTGGAACAAGGTGAGAAAACTATTTGAAAATACCATGTTATGTACCGGGTTTTCTGGATGGGCGCTTATTTTTGCCGCATAAGATAATGATAGTTGGTTTCTTCTTAATTCTAATGGTGGTTCTCCCGCCTCGGCCAAGATGCTGACAGATGGGCTAGTTCGAAAAGCTCCTCTTGATCATCTTATTGCTGTATTTTGGATCGGATCAAGTAGTTTGAGAATATAACATTTTGATGACGCATATGCAATGGAACCATAATCAATTTTTGATCTTATTGTGGCTTTGTATAAATTAAGAAGGATGGATGAGTCAGCTCCCCAGTTTGTGTTGGATATCGCTTTTATAATGTTGAGTCTTCTGATGCATTGATTCTTTAGGTTTTTGATATGTGTTACCCAGGAGAGTTTTTTGTCAAAGATTATTCCTAGAATCTTTATTTTATCGACATAATTTATAGGGGTATTATTGAGTTGTAAAATTGGACTGTTATTTATTCTGTTAAACCGATGGAAATGTATACATTTCGTTTTTGCTGTAGAAAATTTAAAGCCTGATGTGCGTGACCATGTCAGTAGATCGTCAATAGTTTTTTGTAGAAGATTTCCTATCGATGTTAAATTTTTGCCTTAACAATAAATAATTAGGTCGTCTGCGAATATAGTTGTTTTAACAGGGGAAGTGATATTGCTTACCACATCATTAATTGCGACTAGAAAGTGAATAACGCTAAGAATGGATCCTTGGGGAATTCCATTTTCTTGAATGAATGTAGTAGATAATACCCCATTTGATTTGACTGTGAAACTACGTTGTTGGAGAAAGTTAATTATGAACGAGACAATTGATCCTTCTAATCCCCAACTTATTAATGTCTGAATTATTTTGAATTTCCCAACCATATCATAGGCCTTTTCTATGTCGAAGTAAACAGCTATAATGTGTTGTTTGTTAGCAAAAGCCTAATTTTGTTTCTTCTGGTTTGTTTTCTGTCAAATAATTCATAATTTTTGTCAGACAAACATTGAACAGTAGTGAGTATTGTTAATGGATATAGATTATGAATGTCAATTGCCTATCTCATTTCCCAAAAAACAATTTTTCAGTAAATTGTACGCTTGCTTGTAATTTTCTGCAGATTGTCAATCATGTAAAGGAACATCGATTGGAATAGCACCTGCTTTTGTGATAGTATGCAAAATAGTCACTGTAGTTTCAGTACGGTCGCAGCTGGAGGTACTGTCGCAAAATATGATTTCTTTTGAAGAGTGCAAATGCTGTGCTCTTATCATTATTGGAGTGACCACTAATACTGCCCAAGGATTTGTTGTAAGTGCTACTTTAATTCCTGTGTAAAAAATATGTATAATATTAACGTACCATTATGAAACTACATAACCACTTTGCATAGTTCACAGTTACTTCGTACAATATTGCTATAATAATAATAATAATAATAATGTTTATTTCCAGAAAAAAAAATTTGAAATCTTACATAATACAAAAGAAATAACAATTTTCCTGGAAATTCGAGGGCAGTCACATGACCTCCAAGAAACGGAGGACCCTGCTCTTCCCTGCCACCGACAATATAATAGTAATTTGCTTTACAAAGCGGCTTTGATAGATTATAATAGTTTAATGCCTGATCATCCACGAAGAAACAAAGTATTGCCAATAACAACATAAGATACATAACAATAATAAGAATATGACATAAACGAAGAGTAGATAATGAACACATATATAGATGTGTATACAGCATTATTCAATAATTCTGGAATTGTTAAGGAGCCAGTTTTTAATACAATGTTTAAATGAAGTTAGTGGTAAACATTTAAATAAATTAGGTACTGAATTGTAAAATTTAGAAAAGGAGTAAGTAAATGATCTCTTAAAAAATTCAGATCTATGCGATTTACAATCTAATAAACCTGTATTTCTTGAATTCAAATTATGTATATCAGTTATTACGATGTTTTAACAAGTTAATTCGCTGGCTATATTTCTCAACTAAAATAAGCAAAAGCAGATACCTGGAGGGCACGTCTAGCTCAAGTCGAAGACGGCGTGCAGTAAATTAAATGAAGGAAACCGGGAGGGCGCCAGCGAATCCAGAGAAACAATCAACCAGGTATCTCATTTGCTTAATCAGACGATTCGCAGACTGAGCTCTTACAATGGGCTAACAACTATAGCTGCAAAAGAACGGTATACGGCAACATTGAAGGAAACTACATATAGTTCTCAAGTATCACAGTTTAATTATAATCTTTGGCTCGGAGAAGTCGACAAATGACCCAATAGGGTCTACAGCAAGTAATACTTAAATTTTCATGGAAAATGCAGGATACAATCGGAGGAAAAGCCTCTCAATAATTTACAGTTACACACTAAAAATACCTGGACGTACACACATTGGCATGGGCCTTTACTTTCGGCTAGTGTCCAAGTTATCGCCTAGCTGGTACAGGTAGTTGAAAGTAGATCCGTGGCCTGGGGCAGTTTAATTCATAGGCTCAACATGGCTCGCAAAGGGGACTGGATGGGTGTCCCTAGTGTTAGGTGTGCTTTCATGAGATTCACGGAAGCTCTGCTTTTCGACACCAGCGGTTAATAGCCCAGCATAACGATGGGGCCCTGATTAGCCAAGGCGGCCTTAAACGAGGTCGCCGGAGGAAGAATCCCTCAGCTGCCAAATTCCGGATCGTGGATTGTAGCTCGGCACGTCAAGCTGACAACAAAATTGAACCCTAAGCAAAGCACTAGAATGCCGATAAGGACTTACCCCGTATGGGCGTGCAAGAGGTGCTACCATCAAAAAGAATCCGCCAAAACAGACGCGGCGATTGTAATTCGCCCAAAACTACGTCGTCAAGAGGAGAATCCGCCGAGGGCGTTTATTTTCCAAACATAACTAAATTAACCTCTTGAACGACTTCGAAGATGGTAGCGGCTACGAACGGCACCAAATTTCCAACAGCTAAGGCCCCAGAATAACGCTCGTAACCCGGAAACTCGCCAAAGAAACAAAAACTTATCGGGGAACGGAACCATGCCCCTATCAGCGAACAAAAGTTCCTAACTCAGGAGCGCGCGGAATTTGAATCTACCCACAGAGTTACAATTCAGAGAGCGCTTCCCATGAAGTTACAAAAAAAAGCAGAGTGAAGCGATAAATCTAACGAAAGCGCCATTTTAACGTAACAACTCCCCCCTTACCACAACAGAAAAATTTTCTAGAAATTTTTCGATAAGGCTATCGCGAAACCGTCACTAGCTCGAAGCAACTACACATAAAAAAAATGAAAAGAAAGGCACCAAAGGCCTCAACCATCACCCACGTAAAAACCCTAATAACCCGCACCACAATACAACAATACCCGGAGAGACGGGCGCGAACCCGAGCGGAACCCGCAACCGGACCTCCTCTACGACAGGGATCGAGACTGCTGGTCGCTGCTGGATGGTAAAGCTGCGCCGGTGAACAGTCCCGTGGCAACCCGTCGCCAACAAGTCCCAACCACCAGAACCGCTCAACACCCCCACCACGTCCCCCACAAGCAACCCCCCCTGACAACTTCCTAACAAACAAACCAAACCCCGAGGCGGAAGCAAAACCCCACAGTTAAGGCACTGTTAGACCGAAAACCAATAACCCTTCCCACGAATAAATCCAACAACCCGTACCCACAAAAATCCCAAAATTTCCCGAAAACATGGATTAGGGTTCTTCTTTTGACAAAAAGGGGAGAAGGCAACCCCGGGAAAAGAGGGCGACAGACACCAGAAAAGCGAAAGGCAGAGACAACAATCACGCAACTCAACACGCATGCTGAGTGAGAGACCCTGCAGCGCCCCGAACGGCCTGGAGGAAATCTCTGCAATCTTCATCCCATTCGCAACGAAGACTCATTCACCACCAAAAGACCCATGCACACCAGATCACAGGGAAATGAAACGAAACGTAGTAAGATCCATCAACATCACGCAAGGAGACCAATTCAAACTCTGAAGGGCACTAACATTCATAGGCTATAGGAATAAAAGGAAACGACCAGATCGGAAAATACGAA
This sequence comes from Agriotes lineatus, assembly GCA_940337035.1. NCBI lineage: Eukaryota > Metazoa > Arthropoda > Insecta > Coleoptera > Elateridae > Agriotes > Agriotes lineatus. The sequence continues at coordinate 189,918 of CALNHX010000705.1, read as the reverse complement.
GGCGAAGAATGAAGGACTAACCGACTAAAATTATTTATGACACGGAACTACACACCACCGACACATTCGAATCCCAGCTCCACAATTCGTTCTCACAGGTCAACCCGCGAACAGCGCCAGACAAATTCTCGACGTGAGGTCTCGAGCAATCAACCAACAACTGAAGCGAAATAGCGTGAACATTAGTACACTCAATACATTCGTCGACAACACGGCTCTGAAGAGCTTTATCATGAAAACACTCTACAGCCGCCCCAGAATATACCAAAGTCGAACATAAAATCGACCTAGACGTCAGCCACAAATATTCCAGTGTTGGAAGTGGGAGAACTAGTTGACAAACTTCCCAGACTGAACTACTCCAAGTGCTCAATAGAACTATCCGAGACTGCACAAGAGGGAAAGTCAGACGAAATCGCTCCCCTACCGTGACCTGTCCTACGATGCAATAAAGGGACGAACTTGATGACAATGTTCCCTAACAGTGACCTACCCTACAAATGCCCAACCAACCACCCTAAATATAACGAGAGAGGACCATTACGTCACAGCGGAGTCATCATAAGGTTTCAAGTCCTTCGCATGCCCAGTACCTTTCAGAACAAGCCCGTCTGGATCTTTTAGCTCATAGACCCAACGGGAGAACTTCCGATTGACATAAAAAGGGCCAATATATTTAGAGGCGAGCTTCGCCGTGAACTGACGAGCGGCATCAGACAGAACGTAATTTCTACGCAACACGGGCTGTCCCGGAACATATTCCAAAGGACGCCGACGAAGGTCATAACGGGCCTTAGAATTCTGATACGCCTTTCCCAATCGGCGCTTGACCTCAGCGTACAATTTGCTCAAAAAGGCGGCACGCGTGTCTAGGTCTCGACCGCGATCGAACTGAAATTCCGGATCTTCACCATCTGGGGTAGGCTCGTGCCTCAGTACAATCTCTCGACCAAAATTTATGAAATAGGGGGTCTTCCCCGTGACCTCATGAACTGAAGTACGCGTCGCGCAAGCTACATGGGGCAGATATTTGTCCCAGTCCTGATGATGGTCAGACACGTAAGCCGTCAACATGGTTTTCAACACCCTATTTATACGCTCCGTCGGATTGGCTTAAGGATGATAGTTGGCCGTAAAGGAGATCTTGCAACCGTACTTTTTGGCTAAGGACCGAAACTCACGGCTACGAAATTGGACGCCATTATCACAAATGATGCGCTTAGGGGCACCGAACATCAGGAAAACATCTTCCTCAAAGTGACGCGAGACCGCGTTAGCTGATGCGGCCCGCAAAGGGAAAGTCAGCGCAAATTTGCTGAAGCAATCCGCCACGACCAGAATGTAGGCGTACCCACGTGACGACCGGGGCAGGGGTCCGATAATGTCACCACAGATGACCTCCCAAGGTTTCGAAATCAAGGAATGGCCTCCCATAAAACCAGCGGGAGCTCGTTGTTCGGGTTTAGTTCGTTGACACGTTTCACAACGACGGACATAGGCGGCGACATCATACCATAATTTGGGCCAATAATATTTGTGGGCGATACGATGAAAAGTTTTATTAACGCCTGCATGACCAGCCGTAGGGCTATCATGATTCTGCCTAATGATTTCACGACGCTGAAATTTCGGGACCACAAACTTCCAATGATCTTCGTCATCATCCGCCAAGTCAGGATAATCGGACCGAACGTACTTGTAGAGCTGGCCATCACTAACTCGCCACTGAGGGAATTTACGAGGATTGGCGGTAACTTGCCGACACATGCGCCTATACCAAGTATCACGAGCAGGTTCAAGAGGCACCTCAACAACATCAACAACAGGAACGGCTCGGGACAACGTGTCAGGCACGACATGTTCCTTGCCCTTGCGATGCACAATATCAAAATCGTACTGTTGGAGGCGAACAGCCCAACGAGCAATGCGACCCACGGGGTCCTTGATGTCATTGAGCCACTTAAGGCTGTAGTGGTCCGTTACTACCGTGAATTTAGTTCCCTCGATATAAGGCCTAAGTTTCTCGATTGCGAAAAGAACAGCAAGACACTCGCGCTCCGTAGTGCTAAAGTTCCTTTCAGTTTTTGACAACGATCGGCTGATGTAGCAGATGGCCTTCTCTCCGTCAGCTTGTTGCTGGCTAAGGACCGCGCCGACACCATACCCAGAAGCGTCGGTCTGAATTACAAAAGGTAACGAAAAATCTGGGCACGCCAAAATAGGGGCCGAAACCAGATGCTCCTTGATAGAAAGGAAGGCTCGCTCACATTGGTCATTCCATACAAATTTAGCGTTTTTCCGAAGAAGCGAAGTCAAAGGGCCAATCAGCGAAGAGAAATTCGGCACAAACCGTCGATACCATGATGCCATGCCAACTAGACGACGCACCTCCGATACCGAGACGGGAGTAGGTATGCGAGTAATAGCATTCACTTTCTCCGGATCAACCAACAACCCTTGGGCATTAACCACGTATCCGAGATACTTGAGCTCGGGCTTACAAAAATGACATTTGTCTTTACTAAGCGTGAGGCCGGCGGCCATGAGACGAGAGACTACCTCGCGTAGGACAGAGAGGTGTTTATCGAACGTGGAAGTGCAAATCACAATATCATCGAGATAGGTAAACGCATAGGGCTCCAAGTCCGCGCCGACTACACGGTCGATCAGACGCTGCCAAGTCGCCGGTGCCGTATGCAAACCGAAGGGCATGCGACAAAACTGGTATAAACCCCGATTCGGGACAGTAAAAGCAGTCAAAGGACGTGAAGAAGCCGCAACAGGGATCTGCCAGTATGCAGACTTAATGTCGAGAGTAGTGAGATAGTGGGCATCGCGAAGCTTGTCTAACGTACTCGATACGTACGGCAAAGGGTAGGCGTCAGGTTGGCTTACTTTATTAAGACGTCGGAAATCAACGCAGAAACGGTAACTAGCGTCCTTCTTCTTAATCATGACGATAGGTGACGACCATGCAGAAGTTGAAGGCTTCACCACACCGTCCTCCAACATCTTTTGCAATTCGACATCCACCTGTTTCTGAAGAGCAGGGGAAATAGGGTAATACCGTTGCTTAATAGGCGGCGACGTCGTCTTAATCTCGTGCTCAACTAAATGAGTGCAGCCAAGCTTAACCCCCATTCGCTCAAAGGTCTCCCTAACAAAATTATCAAGTTGTTCGCGCTGACTAGTCGTTAAATGTTCGACAGTCTGAATGGCCTCTATCACCGGGACTGAATCATCTTTGGAAAACGACCACTCATTACTCCGAAGATCGGGTACGATACCCATGCGTCGCCAGAAATCGGTTCCCAAAATTAAAATCTGGGGTACCGAAGGCACAACTATTAGATCAATAAGGCAAACCCTATCGCGTAAGTTAATCGGAACGGTGACGCTTCCCAAACTCCGACACTCCATCCCGTTGGCGATGACACAAGTGGGCGCTCGATTTGTTTCAAGACGGCAATGCCCTCTTAGTAAATTCCAACCCTTTATGCCAAGAATAGTGCGAGAAGCACCCGAGTCCAATAACCCGAGAATTTTTCTTCCAAAAATCGAAATCTGTAAATAAGGCCTTTCATCAGGGCCTGCATGACTCAAAATAAAATTCAAAACGGCTCTCGAACTCATATCAAAATCTTCACGAGAGTTGACCGAAGATATTTCATCGCAGCGCGCCAGCCGGTCGCCTAACGACGCTGCTTCCCGTTTCCCGCACACGAACGACATGTCCTAATCGTAACATCCGGTTTCCCACACCGATAACAATGACGCCTTCTAGGCGCGGGGCAATCGACGGCACGATGATTAGGCTGATCGCAATTCCAACATCTCAATTCTGGAGTTCCAACAAAGTTTACAACGCGAGCCGAATTATCTCTGGAAGGAGCACCCCCTTCATCAGAAGAAACAGCTACCGTATGAATTCGAGGACTGACTCGAGGTTTCCGATATGCCAAGTCGGGTTCCAACATGCGACTAACGTTAGTTGGGGGCCCGCAAAACCGTTGTGCACGAAGATGTGCATCTTCCACTGCCTTACAAACCCGCAGCAAATTTGGAATGGATGAAATCGGTTCTAATGCCAGTTGTGTTTGGAAGTGGGGCAATAAATTCCGGCGAATAAGGCTAAGCCTAGTACAAGTTGAAGGTACCGAGGGCAATCGACGAAATAAATTTTCCATAACAGCCACAAACACGGTAACTGGTTCATCAGCACCTTGAGTGCGATTCCTTATCTCATCCCACAGCCCAGCCTCATAATCGCAAGGAAGAAAAGCTATACGTAAGGCCTTGACTAGAGCATCCCAATTCTGCACAGTGTCTTTTATCGAACGGTACCATATTAACGCATGACCCGTGAAGAACTCAACGGCTGAGACGAAAAGTTGTTCCTTAGAAACACCACGAGAGACCCGTAACTCTTCAACTCGCTCCAGAAAGCTGGAGAGTCCCGATTGACCATCAAAGCAAAGGTTCCATTTATTTATAGGCAGGCAATTGTTGTACCGAGGTGAGGACTCGCAAACGTGTGTGCTATTCATACCGATAGGTGAATGAAATACTCGTGGATTACTAACACTCGACATACTAAACCGGACCTGAGAATGAATCTCCGAGAGAATTCGGGCCTGACCCTGAGGATGGTCGAATACCCCATTTGAACCTATCTCGTCATCCAGAACTTGACCGTCATCCAAATCTAGCAAGTTAGCTACACCCGAGGCATCAGGGGCCTGTACTTCACTATGAGGAGTTAGTTTAGTTTCTAAATCATCCATTGCTCCTAAACACTGATTATACAATGCATTCTTACGGTCTCGCAATGAACCCGGAGGACTCAATCGTTCCAGACGATGGGATACATGCAACAGTCGAGTTTGGACGCTTTTAAAATCATTACTACCCTTAACAAGGTTTTCAAAGGCCGCGATCTCGTTCACTAAGTTCCCTAACTTGTGGAGGCAAATATCGAGTTCCCCCATCGCATCTAATTCAACCTCAGGAAACGAAGCATTTCCGGATCTTTCTAGCCTAACACGGGCTCGAAGCAACTTCCGTTTATCCCCAACGTTGCCATCACAAGTGACACCCCGAATCCTAAGTTCATAGTCTAATTCGTCTACGAGAAGTCTATCGATATCCATGACAACACGTAATTTTACTCAAAGACGCAGAAAATGAAAGAAAGTGAATTAACTCTTCCGTACCAACACCGCAGTAAGACAGAAGCAGAGCTTTCCGCTTATTAAATTAAACAACCAGTATTGATTTCACTTGTAAATTTGGAAAAGCCTAGGTGGGCCTACGCTAAACTATACCAGGCAAAATCGGTAACAAATCTTTCCAATTTACTATTATCGGAGAGTTCAAAATTTTATAACCTAGCTCGGTTTCCCCGAACACAAGCCTGTACATATGCCCCTCAAAAATATAAATAATATATCTTAAATATAAGCATGCACCAATCTTAATAATTACTAATCATGCACAATAATAATTTCTAATTAATAGCAATAAACACCTATAATATATGTAACACATGCAAAAATTCACACATCGGTTTACTATAAATATGACCCAATACACTTTAAAATTCAAATGACCAGAGAAAAAAAACAGAGGGTCTCATTCAATGTTGCTAACAGAACTCAAAATTTTGACAAAGTGCAAAGCACGTTTACGGAAACCAGGCCACACACGTTGGAGCGCCAATTTTTTGTTACGATGTTTTAACAAGTTAATTCGCTGGCTATATTTCTCAACTAAAATAAGCAAAAGCAGATACCTGGAGGGCACGTCTAGCTCAAGTCGAAGACGGCGTGCAGTAAATTAAATGAAGGAAACCGGGAGGGCTCCAGCGAATCCAGAGAAACAATCAACCAGGTATCTCAAATGCTTAATCAGACGATTCGCAGAGTGAGCTCTTACAATGGGCTAAGAACTATAGCTGCAAAAGAACGGTATACGGCAACATTGAAGGAAACTACATATAGTTCTCAAGTATCACAGTTTAATTATAATCTTTGGCTCGGAGAAGTCGACAAATGACCCAATAGGGTCTACAGCAAGTAATACTTAAATTTTCATGGAAAATGCAGGATACAATCGGAGGAAAAGCCTCTCAATAATTTACAGTTACACACTAAAAATACCTGGACGTACACACATTGGCATGGGCCTTTACTTTCGGCTAGTGTCCAAGTTATCGCCTAGCTGGTACAGGTAGTTGAAAGTAGATCCGTGGCCTGGGGCAGTTTAATTCATAGGCTCAACATGGCTCGCAAAGGGGGCTGGATGGGTGTCCCTAGTGTTAGGTGTGCTTTCATGAGATTCACGGAAGCTCTGCTTTTCGACACCAGCGGTTAATAGCCCAGCATAACGATGGGGCCCTGATTAGCCAAGGCGGCCTTAAACGAGGTCGCCGGAGGAAGAATCCCTCAGCTGCCAAATTCCGGATCGTGGATTGTAGCTCGGCACGTCAAGCTGACAACAAAATTGATCCCTAAGCAAAGCACTAGAATGCCGATAAGGACTTACCCCGTATGGGCGTGCAAGAGGTGCTACCATCAAAAAGAATCCGCCAAAACAGACGCGGCGATTGTAATTCGCCCAAAACTACGTCGTCAAGAGGAGAATCCGCCGAGGGCGTTTATTTTCCAAACATAACTAAATTAACCTTTTGAACGACTTCGAAGATGGTAGCGGCTACGAACGGCACCAAATTTCCAACAGCTAAGGCCCCAGAATAACGCTCGTAACCCGGAAACTCGCCAAAGAAACAAAAACTTATCGGGGAACGGAACCATGTCCGTATCAGCGAACAAAAGTTCCTAACTCAGGAGCGCGCGGAATCTGAATCTACCCACAGAGTTACAATTCGGAGAGCGCTTCCCATGAAGTTACAAAAAAAAGCAGAGTGAAGCGATAAATCTAACGAAAGCGCCATTTTAACGTAACACAGTACGAAATGTAATTTTACAGTAAAGATAAGGAGGAGTTTTTGTCAAAATTACTTTATGATAAAATACTAAGCAATGCAACATACGACGTTTTTCCATGTTGAGCCAACTAGTTTCTACTATTTTGTGGGATATATGTTCTGAACAATTTGTATTCTTCTTTTAGTTGATTTATCAATACAGGGTCCGTACACGGTATCACAATAGTTAAACTGTGACAACACGAGAGATTCGCATAGAAGCGTTTTTATTTTCTTATTTAAGACTTGTCTATTATTATAAATTAATTTAAGATTTCCATAGGATCGACGTATACAGTTATTAATATGCTGACGAAATCTAAGCGAACAGTCTAGGTCTAGAGTAAGACCTAAATTTCGGGCACTGTCTTTAATAGGAATTATTGTATCATTTATTTTGATTTGAATAATCGGCAATGCTGGAGATCTAGTATTTCTACCACCAAATAAAATAACCACAGATTTGGCAGGATTAATTTTAAGAGAATGGGAAGCGGCAAATTGTACCAAGTTGTTTAAGTCATCATTAATAAAATTACAAGCATCAAGGGTATCATTAGGGTTGAATGAATAATACAATTATTGCGTATCATCAGCATACTGATGATACACACAATGTTTTAATATTTTACAGAGGCCAGAAGAATAAATTATATAGAGCAACGGACCTAAAATAGATCCTTGGGGCACACCATATTTAATTGTTAAAAAATACGGCAATATTACACACTGTTGCCTGTTTCGTAGATAATTTTTGAAAAATTGTAAAGCTCTGACATCAAATGCAAAATAGTGTAAAATATATATTAAAATGTTATGGTTTATTGTGTCAAAGGCCTTAGAAAAATGAAGTAGTATTAATGCAGTTAGTTTACCATCATCGGTAGCTCGAATAATATCATCAGTTACCTTCAAAAGTGCAGACACGCAACTGTGATTAGAACGAAATCCAGACTGTAAATTTGAAAATAGTCGATGCTTATTAAAATATGTTCTAATTTTAAAATCTACCATCTTTTCCAAAACCTTTGATAGCACAGGAAGAATGCTGATAGGCCTAAGATCTTTTAATTCCTTAGGCATATTTATTTTAGGTATAGGTATTACATGAGCCATTTTCCACTGGTTCGGAATAACACCCTCCAACGAACAAAAATTAATTAAATGAGTAATAAATGGCACCAAGAAAGGACAACACAGGTGTATCATCAGTATACTAATGCCATCGCTTCCAGAAGCTTTAGAAGTAATTGAATTTATTTGTTGAAGGATGAATTCATCGGCAACAGCTTCAAAAGCAAATTTTGTAGTAATATCTGATATAACATTTTCATAACGACTAAGAACATCCAGACTTGGTTGATCAATACCTTCAACCGAGTTAAGAAAGTAATCATTTATTAAGTTAGCATTACCAATAGTGGACGAGATGGTGAAAGGTGCTTTTTTGTTATAAATATCACAATTTTTCAATTCTCTCCAAAAAAGTTTAGGATTACTCTGACCGAATTTATAATTTAAGTACGCTCTCTTTTCGTTTCTTACAGATAATGTTACAAGATTTCGAAGTGATTTATAATAATTCCAATGTTCCGGACGTTTGGACTTTTTAAAACGTTTATAAGCGTCATCTCTTAACTTCATCATAAATCTAATGTTATCCGTAAGCTAAGGAGCCCTTGGTTTACAAAATGTAGTCGTTTTAAACGGAGCGAAAATATCAAAAATATGTAAAATGTGATTATTTAAGAAATTAATTTTGTCATCAATTAATTCAATGTCATATATGGGATGCAACGGTAAAGTTGTTAAATATTCTAGAAAATGATCGTGATTAAAGTTAGAAAAGTCTCGAAAAGTATGAATTACTGGTTGCAACGTATCCACGGAAATATTAAGATTACAGTATATTAGCTTGTGATCAGAAAAAGTATGCAAATGCTTAGTACCAGAGTTAACTATCAAGTTGGAATTACTGACAAGAATATGATCCAAAAGTGTAGCTGACGTAGCAGTGATTCTAGTCGGTTCATTTATAAGTTGTTTTAAACCAATGGTGTCGAGCATAGAAGTGTATTCGATAGTTTCAGCAGAGCTAATATCAAATAGATCAATATTTATATCTCCAACGCAAATTATTTCATCATGGGCAAGAAACAAATTACGATAATTTTCCTCCGATGTCTCAATAAATTCACGATACTTTCTCCTGTGGGGTAAGTAGATTGCACCAATTGCATATTTACGTTTATTCAGGCGAACTTGTATCCACAATTGCTCAAAATCTAAATGATTTTTTACGCTAGTAATAAGCTCAAAAGTTTTTATATATACCGCAACGCCGGCGCCGCCTCCAAAGCTAAGGCGATCTTTACGAAGTAATGTGTAATTTTCAATGTAAATAACATTATCACTTATGTTGCTATTAAGAAAAGTTTCAGTGATAAAGCTTATATCGTAATTATTAAGTGTAATATGATCCTTAAGAATATGAAAGGCATTCGTGAGTGATCGAGCATTAACGTGGGCAACAGTTAAGCAATTAATAGTTTTCAATTAAAAATGAATTTAAAAGTAGAAATATCCTAGGAAATAGTTAAAAACTAAAAATATTTAAAAAAAAATATAGCAAAACAAATTAATTGCCTTAGACAAAAAAAAATAAACGACAAAAACTGAACACATGAATCCGACATTAAAAAATTTTTACATCTAATTGCATATATTTTCCAGATCTTTTATGGTTTTAATGCGCACTTTTTTATTGTCTTTATTTACAATAATGACACCGTCTTGGGACCATACGTTCTTGAAGCCAAAATGTTCACATGCATTATTTAGAATATCTGACCTGGTTTTTGTTAGATCCTCTCTTATCACATAGCGGGTACCTTTTAGTTTCTTTTTTGATTGAAACACTTGCGCACGAAAACGATAGCTTGTGAATTTTACAATTATGGCTCTGGGTCTTTTAGCTCCAGGTTTAAATGCACCCACCCGGTGACATCGGTCAATATGAGCTTCTTCTATGGAAATTCCTAGCTTATCCCTGAATATATCGGCCACAGCTTGTTCCACACTTTCATATTTATCTTCTCCGACACCAAAAACTCGCAAGGAATTTCGCCTTGAGTACTGTTCCAATTCATCTACAGTATTTATTAATTCTGAATTTTCTTCTTTTAATTGCGAATTGATTTTTTCCAGACTATTACATTTTTCTATTAACTCTTCTAACTTGCCCTCAATTTTCTGCATTATTCGTTCAGATAGTTTGGTCGCTAGTGCTTCCAGAACGTCATCGTTGATAAGACACTCATCAATGGATTTTTTGGCAAGGTCGCGTATATCTCGTTGCTGAGTTTAGGTGAACACCATTTTTGCAATTTAATAATTAAACTAACTTTTACAACTGCTAAGTATCACGATCGGAACCACGTGCTCAGGAACACCTACTCACTTCGGCCGCTCATGCCAGAATGATATTTTGTTTTTTATAGTACTACGAGTATAAAGCAAAAAATGTAACTGGGACAAAATTATGATTCATTCTGTGTGCTATAAAAATAATGCAGATAAAGCAATGATACCGCAACCTGACCTAGGTCGACACCTACCCTTTGATTCATAAAAAATAAGTTTCTCTTGCAGCTTTGGGACAGGTTCAGAAACAGCCTCATAATTTTTAGACGTCCATTTTTTATGAAGATAAGAGGCTGTATTTTTTGTTGGATTAATAAATGCATTTGCCAACATTCCCCATGGATGTTCATTCCAGATTAGGTGAGTTTCATAATAACGACAAGCTTCAGCAGCACTCGTCCCATTATTAAAATATTCTTCAAATCATTCATTAGTCTGAAAGTGCATGCAATAAGTAGGTATTTTATCACACATCATACAAACAGTTTATCAAATTATAATGATGTTTTATACTGTTATTTTTTGTATTAAGTTCCACTTTTATTTAGGGTAAACCACCCAATCATTGGCACCATTAAGAGAATGTTGGAGTATGGCAGCATTTTACAATTACCTGACATGTATTTCACTAAAAATAAATGTTCTGAACTAATTCAGTTCGTGCTATTTAGTTTAATTACTAAAAAATAAATTGCTGAACAACTACCAAAAACTCAGTTATTGGCAGTGAAAGATTAATCATTGCCACATCCTCAACTAGTTATTGGCATAGGAAAGTTCGTTCGAGTTTCAGTCGAAAAAAAGGTACCAACTGAACAAAGAAGGTACCTACTAGTGAAAACCCATGCCCTAAATAAGGAGAATTCGTCAGAGAATTTAATTTATTCATTATTGAACACAAGAAACTATAACAAAAAAATTCAGATAAAAAAGTATACAATTTTTATGGTCTTTTTAGGCACGTTTGGCAAGTAAAGGGTTCTGCAAAAATGTTATATTTCTTAAGGAAGCTAATATGGTATTGACGTGCATAGCAATTACGGAACCTTAGTCCTTTATTGCTTCGAGTGATGTCGAAAGTGCATGTAGAGCACAATCCTATTTGTACTCGATATTTGTCGTTGTGAGGATTTCCAAGCGTTTCTTTCTCTTCGTCCAGGGATTTTAGATGAGTTGCTTTAGTAGTTAGTATTCACTGTTCATTTGTTTTAAAACCTGGTATCGTTTCATTCTCTCCATCGAAATCAAGTACTCTCACATGACTTTTAGTATTTTTTCGCTGCTCATTTGTCTTATCAGGCTTTATCACTACATCAGATAAAATTTCAATTTTTTTCCTTGGCTTTTTGGATGACAGTTTTGGTTGGTTTGACTTTTTTGGTTGCCTTTTTCCTTTCTCTCTTTTCTATTATCTTCTTTTTTTCATTTTCTAATCTTTCACTTTTTGTTTTTACTCAACCCAACAAACACACTTGCAACGGGCCAGTGCAGTATTAACACTTGATTCCATCACAAGTAGTGCATGTCCAACGCTGGCAATCTGCACAGGACCTGTGCGCAGCTGTCACAACAGCCACCATGTGGTGCGATGCATCACTAACAGCATTGGGGCAGCATTGCCCCTGCGCTTTACCAGAGTCGAAACCATTGCACTTTGCCATAGCTGGCCCGACACTTTAGGTTCACTATAATTCTGCAGTTTTCCACAGTAAAACCATCAATTAACACAAAGATTAACAGCACTGGTCCACCATTCAACCAGCATCTTTGTTTGGTCACAAAATTAAAGCAAATATTCAAAATATAAAACTGTATTCATTGATTATTACATAGTTGTACTCTTTCATATAACAGTAAGAAAGCAGTAAAAAATAGTGATAATTATAAACCAATGCTGACCATGCACCTACATCACAAATCCCCTCTCTTCAACCATTAAGAACAGCTGATCGTCTGTAAAGAATGTAAGCAACGCCACAAGAATTGCATAGAATCAATATTTGAAATTGCGTTCTAATAATATCCAACAACATTTAGGACTAATTACTACACCGAACATGAAACCGTATGTAACAGTAATGCGGTTAACACTGCAAAATAATCTTAAATATTATAACGTAATTTAGCTAAAAACAACAATTTCAAATATTGGTTCTACGCAATTCTTATGGCGTTGCTTACATTCTTTACAGGCGATCAGCTGTTTTAATGGTCGAAGAGAGGGGATTGTGAAATCAGCGTATCGACCACCGACGACCACTATAGCAGTACCATGTAACAAAGTCCTACATTCTTAAGGTATAAGTACATATTTATACAATGTAAATACCATACCAATTATATTAAAAATAAAAACAATATGAAAGATAATTAACCTCAATTGTACAAAAAACAAAGTGCTACCTTCTTAGGTATACATGTTTATATAATATAATACTAATTATTATACATATTAAAAGTAAAAAAATGAACAAGCTAATTCAACGGAATTGCACAAAAAACAATAGGTAGTTACAAAAAGCGCTACCTTCTTAGGTATACATGTTTATACAGGGTGTCCAAAAAATGGCGGATTAACTCTACGGTGCGTTACTGAGGGATGCCTTATGAACCCTGGAAAAATATGAAAAAAAAATCCCTGGGCCGTATTTTTCGAAATATTTCGAAATTAATAAAAATAAATCTGGCAACATTGATACTGCAACAATTTCTCAATCAAAAATGTATCCATAGTAAGTTGTTAATATGTTGGTGGCACTGTAAGTTCATGTCAAATTCGAGGTTAGTAGGTTAGGTTTTGCGTCAGTTTTGACACAAACTGTCGCAAAACCTAACCTGCTAACATCGAATTTGACATGAACTTACAGTGCCACCAACATATTATTCATACAACAAATGTTTCAATGCCAAGCTTGATTTCGTATATTATTATTGTACGAGGGGCAAACAACTCTCATAAAAGTGTACACCATATTTAAAATGTTTGATACTTGTAAGTAATCAAAATATTTAAAAAATAATTGAAAGTATTTAAAGTATTTAAAAAGTAATGAAGAGTAATTAGACTATTTGAAAAGTAATCGGAATACTTACAATATATTTAGGATACTTGAAAGGAATTAAGAAGTATTTAAACATATTTAAAGTAATTAAGAGGTACTTAAATATTTGTAAGGTAATTAAAAAGTACTTGAAGATAATTAAAGTAATCAAAATAATTAAAATATGAATATAACTATGGAAAACTTCTTAATAAGACCTCTATATAGTTAGCAGAGCCACTTGCCAGGATATCGATCAAACATATCCCAGTAATTATCGAATGATTGTCGAGAATTTTTTGTCGTGACCAAAAAAAAATTTTTTTCGCGCTCTCTGTTTTTTTTTTATATTGGGTGGCTGGTGGCTATGCTAACTTTATATTACGTTAGCACAGCCACTAGAATGAAACGACAAATGAATATCAAATATCGTCGCAATTGTTACAAACAATTACAAACAATTGTGGAATGACTTAAACATATTCGAGATTTGTCGTGAAACTTCTGATTTTCTTAAACCGAAAAATTATTTGTCAACCGATAAATACATTTTACAACATTGGATCTGTGTGTGTTTATGGAGTCATAGTGATTCAACATCATATGATGTTAACAGAATGCGAAAAAAGTAAAAAAAATAATGCAACGTTGCCAAAAATCTCGAAATATCCACGATGGCTATGATAATTCTTGAATATAAATATTTGCTAGAAAAAAAAACATTTTTGCATTTTTTCACTTTAAATCGATTTCGACAAACACTCGACAATTATGGGTAAAAATTCTGATGATGATTGATTTTCATTTGTCTATTTATTCTAGTGGCTGTGCTAACTTTATTATAGTTAGCACGCCACTCCATATTAAAAAAAACTGAAAGCGCAACAATTTTATTTCGTTCACGACAAATACTCGACAATCATTCGACAATTACTGGGATAGGTCTCATCGATATCCTTGCGAGTGGCTCTGCTAACTTTATAGAGGTCTTAATAAATATGTCCTCAGATTTTAATCTCAAGTGCAGATAAAAAAATATTTGTCCACTAATAACTAGAGAAACCACCGTTATTCAAGCAATTCCTCACTCGTGGGAAGTTGGCGCCGACTTTTTTGAAAAGCATTATTTTTTCCGAGTTCTGAGTAGATTGGATATAGTTCTGGAGTTCCTGATAGAAATTTTGAATAGTTCAAGCAAATTGCAAGTGTAAATCGAGATTCGGTGTCAGCAAGAAAAAAGTTTTTTAACAAGAAAAATTAAACATATTTTACTCAAACAAACTAACCTGACTCTCTCTGACTAGAGACAATCTAACCTGACTCTCTCTGCCTCTAGAGAGTCAGGTTAGTTTGCTTGAGTAATACATCTTTCATTTTTCTTGTTTAAAAACTGATAAACTTTCTTCTTGCTGGCTTCACACCAGTAGTTATTCTTGTAGAGTTTCGATTGCTGGAACTATTCAAAATTTCTATGAGGAACTTCAGAACTATATCCAATCTGATCAGAACTCAGAAAAAAATTATTCTTTTTAAAAAAGTCGGCGCCAACTTCACATGAGTCAATTACTCTGATGAGAAATAACATGTTTTCAACCTAGCTAAATAATGAGCATATTTTACTTGGGTAGATAATGAAACATGTTTATACTTCAATGAAACCAGCACTTCAGGTTAATGGAAATATTGGAAATAAACAAGAATAATTTGAAATGAAACTAATATAAAATTGTGTCATATCATTCGCCAACTATCGAAGATCGTCAAGCTCTTTTCCGATTCATAATTAAGACATATGATAACGAACGTTCAACATTCTGCAAAAAAATACAACACATGAAGCAGAAGGAATGGTATATTCAAAAAAGGATTGATAACAAAAATAAATACAAACAGAAACTCAAACAAAACAGCCTTCTCTGATAAAATATCATAAATGATAATAAAAATAGGAACAAAAATAATATACGTATGTAATTACCTACGTACTAATCACGATTTTCTTATAGTTTTATATTCTACATCTATGAGTCTTTTTGTTGCCGCCGTAATGGTGAAACGACATGTGCCTGACAGCTTTATAGGGCCTTCAAAAATGAAATTGTTTTTAACTATCTGTATGTCTTCCCGTTGCGGCCAAATATACCTGTCCAGGTCAAATTTTAAAAATTTCAATTTTGACTGAACTTTGTTCGTTTCTAATACGCGTCCAATGTACCAATTATCGTGATACGCTACAGCATAATAATGTTCAATTTGGAATTGGGCTTCGGTAGAAACATTTCCCGAAGCGTCTTCCAAATCTGAAAATGTTTCAGTATCCTCGCTATCATCATATTTCAAACTTGTAATCTTTGCAGTATTTCAAGCATACTGAAATTGACTTTAGTAGAGAAAGTTGACGTCATGGATCGAGCTGCCCTGAATGTTTTTTCACATGGTTGGGAGCTCATCAACCATGTAGTCAATATCTTGGGATCATTTAGCTATTGGCTCCTGAGAGCTACTAGTACCAGAGCATGTGCGTTAAGTTCTATACAAACATACGCATTCAGCGAGATGAAGTATTTAGTCAAAATAAAATTATTCTCTTTCAGCCAATGCCTCCACATTCTGAAGAAAAAAACAGAGAACCATATTTTTTTTATTCGGGTTCTGATATCCATGTTCTTCTGAAGAAATGAATCTAAAATCTCCTGAATCACTTGAATAAATGCT
Organism: Agriotes lineatus; assembly: GCA_940337035.1. Lineage (NCBI taxonomy): Eukaryota > Metazoa > Arthropoda > Insecta > Coleoptera > Elateridae > Agriotes > Agriotes lineatus. Next base: position 173,754 of record CALNHX010000705.1, on the reverse strand, counting down.
ACTGTTCCTTGACTCCCCGAGACGTTTTTTGACAGCGCTTCTTGAACTTTCACATTTACTATATGTTCTACTGAATTGAAATTCATTTTATCATCTGATTTCAGATGAGATTTTGTTAGGAGATGTTGATCTATAGAAACATTATCAACCAGTTCATGAAGATGAGATGCACTTGCAGAACATGAGCCTATTTTCAATTATACACGTTCATTCAGTAAAACAGTCTTTAGTTTCGTATCTGAAAATAGTACAGTAACTATACAATAATGAAAATGAGGGAGCAAAAAAACAAAACCCCCATGCAAGTTTTGATTTTTTCACACCTTGTCGTTGGAAATGGATAGCGTCTTCTGAAATGAGGAAACAAATGCCTACTTTAAGTGAGTAAGTAGAAAGGAAACATTATCAACTGGGGACAAAAAAGCCTAAAATCGTTTTCACTCTTTAGTTTTACGAACCAGGTATTTGTGTTCAAGTCTAGAATAGTTCAACTCTAACCGAGACTCTAACTGTGAAATTTAATTCTGACAATAATTGTTATGAACTGTTGGACATCAAGTACACAAATACATGTGAGATTATTTCACTTACATAAAAAATATAGTTTTGAAAAGTTTTTCTAACATAATAAATGTTTAAAAGAGAATATGATGATGGGATGATTTTTTTCATTTCCATGTGGGTGAAATAATTAAAAATGATAATCTCAGATATTTATATGGTATAAATTCAGTATCAAGATTTCAGGGGCTTATTTTTCACGTCAAAAAAAGAATTATTTTCGTTTAAACAGTGGTCCGCAAACGCTTCGTTACCGATCTACAGAGCGTTAAAGTTTCAATATTTTTTACATCGTACAGTATGTCGGGTGATTGAAATAATCTACAGGGAGATATTTTTTCAGGGGTCAAGTCCTTTTTCGCTCCATAAACATTTTTGTGGTGCGCCGCTGGTAGATTTTGAAATACGAATTACATTTTCTGTTTTGCTTATACATTTTTGGTCTTATACACTGATTTGGTTGAAATTTGCTACAGTTATTTGAAGTGATAAGGCGTTTATTTAGCTCTAACTAGATTGATATGACACAACTATCACTGTCAGCTGGTCTCCAAAGCCAGGTGTTCATGATATGCAAAGCGGCTTCAATTTTCTTTCTCGAAAACGAAACTAGATATTAAGAAAACAGAAGCGACGAAAAAGCTGTATTTTTAGTTGATTGATCTAGAAAAATAAAAAACTACAAAAAAAATAAGCGCCTTATTACTTCAATAAATAACCGTAGCAAATTTCAACCAAATCGGTGTAAGGATATTTATGATATAAATACCGCTTTACTTCAAAACTTCAACGCCCTGTATCTTAGAAACGAAGCAACTCCGGCCATATAAGAACTTTTTTTCGTAAAACGACCTAACGAATCACCCTCTGAAGTTTCGTACCGTAGTTAGGAAACACCCTGTATAGTATGCTGTAAACGTATGTATAAATAGAGATTAGGTACTTCACCTATGTGAACAGTGTCTTGTACGCAAAGTGGTTGTAATATGTCAGGATTACATTGGAACCACTTATTATAATTATTCTCGATGGGTATACGAGACTTATACCGCATTGCTTTCAATAAGCGACTGTCACCATCGGAAGAAAATCCTACTATTTCTATGCCACACTCTTTAGCCAGTTTTTCCATTACAGTCCATCTATTCAGAACATCAAGATATTTGAAATTATTGCCTGTTCCAAAAGCACACACACAAAATGCAGCCGCATTTGGTACCAATGGTTGTGCCATTGTTATATATGCATAACTGCATTTTTTATTATTTTCAAATATTTCATGAATCTTTTTAGCACTGGTAGCTGAAAATACGCCTGTTAACGGCAGTCCTGTTATAGGATGTAGTGGCATAGGGAATCCCACAATATTATTGTTCCTGGCATCATATTGGATCTTCCCTAAAATTGAAAAATTTTAGTAAAAAAAATTAAATGAATAGGTAGGTAGATACTTACCTGTTATCGCAGTTGCGTCTTCACTTATCCAAACTCTCAGTGGGTATTTTTGTTTGAGAAGATATATCTTCAAATCTTCGAACCTCATTTCACCTTCATTTATGTCGAAGTCATTATTAAGGTCTTTCCTCACAGTTGAAAGAGAAGGTAAGCTTTCTTTCATATTACTATAGAGAGTTTCATATAGTAAGCAACCACCAGTTAAATACAGATATTTTGAAAATAATTTAATTTTTTCATCATATCTCTCCTTGATTTTTATTTTTATTTTTGTCGGCGGCTTTTATCATGAGTTCGAGTGCCTTGGAATTACTCATGTTAAGATGATCATTTAAGGTTCTGAACTCTCTAGTCACGTGTTCCGGTTGAACGCAGATGATTCCATCAATTTGGTTTATAAGAGGGAAGTATGTAGTGATGAAGCTTTGTTCATTTGCAGAATTTATCAAAGAACATTCCCTTCTTCTTCTACGTCTTTCCGGTCTACCGTATTTCTTGATTTTCCATTTACTTGATCTATGTTCAAAATTCTGAGAAACTGGAGACAAACATTCCAAATTGATTGAGCAGAGATCGTCAGAAGTCTCCTTTCCAACTTCACTGCTTAACAAAAATTTTAATTGGACTCGTTAGTCTCGGCGTTGGTGTTGGATAGTGTGGATGAGATGTTACATTCGTCCTCCCATTCGGAAGCTATTTCGGCTCCGACCTCGTTTTCTAAATTTACTGTTTGTTCTTCATTTCCAGAAGAAATATTTTGTGCTTTCATGAAATTGTCTAACGTGTTACGTTGACGCTTCCTGGTTTTTACCGATCTCTGAACGCTTGGTGCATCGCTGTGAGTCTCATCCAACAAATGATTTTTCAAATGCTTATAAAAATTGGACACTGTCCAATATGAACCGCCTGCATTACAGATATTCGATATCTTCAGTTCTTTTTTACAAAGAAAACATGTGATTATACCTGTTGCAATTGCAGATGAATCATCTAAATCATCATCTGTCAGTGTATTGAGCAATACTTTTATATTTATTTCCATATTTGTATCCTCACAATTCAATTTTATCCTTTCTAATTGAGTTAAATTCTTTATATATTTCCTCAAAATATGTTCAAGATTCTTTCGACCTGTATTAATGTTAAAGTTTTTTCTGATTTCATCCAGTTTTTCAGACGTATTCGTTACCATTCTTTTTTTTCTGTATTGCACGAGCTGGTATTGGTGCAGTCATTGGTTTCTCTGTGAAAGTCTGTGCAAATAGTGAAGTGCCACCCGAGGTGCCACCATTTTGTTCATTATATTTCTCAAGTTTCCCAAGTTCTTGTCCAATTTTCAACAGAGTTTTTTTTACTCCCGCAGGCAAACAAAAGCTCTTATAGTTTTTGTAATAGAACCCATAATATTTTTTTAGTTCGTCTTCATCACTTATATCAATAAGATCTGGCAATGTATTTTTAGCAAAATTTTCTATGCAAATGATATCCCCTTCAGAAAAGTCTGCTAACGCCATTCTATTATCGTAACAATTCATTTTCAATAGATTGACCACGAAATCTGGAAACCCAATTTTCATTGTGTTCTTAATATAGCCCCAAATATCTGAAAATTGAGAAAAAGACATTCAACATAATTAACAGTATGAATAAGAGAGTGTAAATCAAGGTGTTGATTATTTTGATTAGTGTATTGTTTTATGTGCGTTGCCGCTTCTATCGAAAAGTAGCAACAACTTTGTTATTTTAAATGGAATACCCTGTATTTCATTGCATTTTTAGATTCTTCCTGAAGAGCTATTTTCATCAATGTATCACACTTGGGGTCTAGCGGGAATGATTACAGAGATATAGGGTGTTATAAATCGAGTTTTTCAATTTTAGGATTTTCTTTCTGTCGAAACTATTCATTATTGGTCAAAACGGCTTACATGTCCCTATCTTCACTTCTGATCTACCGACATTTAATTCGAAAAGAACGGGGGTGATCAGAATTCTGAATCTTGAACCACCCTGTATCTGCTCCAATTAAATGTCAGTAGACAATAGTAATCAAAAGTTGAGATAGGGACATGTGAGCCGTTTTGACCAACAACGAATAGTTTCGACAGAAAAAAATCCTAAAATTAAAAAATCTCGATTTGTAACACCCTATATCTCTTTAATTATTACCGCTAGACCCCAAGTGTGATACATTGATGAAATCAGCTCTTCAGGAAGAATCTAAAAATGCAATTAAATACAGGGTATTCCAGTTGAAATAATGTTGTTGCTACTTTTCGATAGAAGCGGCAACGCCGCAGAGCTGAAAATATTTTAGAACGATCGATCGAAAATGTAGTTGACGTGTTCCAGTGTTTTTTATAATCCGGTTCGGTCAACCTACAGAGCCACTGTTTCGTTTTCGGTGCCCCACCTTGTATACATTACCAATTGGAAATATTTCAACTATAGAATCCTGAACTCAAAATATGGAGATTCAACCCAAATCGCCTAGATAAAATGTGTCTCCTGTCTGAGTTACAGGGTGTTTTATTTGAAAATGTAAAAATTATTTGTGCCCACTACTTTGAAACTATTAGAAGTACTATTGTCATATTTGGTCTCGTATTTGGTGGGGAGTGTAAGTACTATACACCCTATACTAAATTATGTTAAATGAACGTTTCTAGCTACTGTATTATGATATTGTTATATTACTTGTACATATTTTTACCTTTTGACATTTTTCACAATTTTCCTGTATTTTTTTTTATACAAGTCAATTGCTGAAATAAAGACTAAATAAATAAATAAATAAATACTACCAGAGGCGTACGACAGGGACAAGCGACTGGTTAATCCCTCCCAAATTCTACGCCACTGGCGGAATTGCAATTTTATCACGATTTTTCGATTCTCCAACAATTTCTACGTGAATATTGTACTCTCTCTCCATGGCGATGAAGTTATTATTTTTCGAGATATTTCGGGTTGAACATAAAGCTGCACAATTATTTTGATATCAATGTGTATTAATTATGTCGGTGTTTTAGTTCATTTGATTGCTTTTATTACGCGAATGAAACTTCGATCTTTATTAACAAAAAAATATAATTTTATTATTTAAAATTATGTTTTTGTTAATAATAACAAACGACCCAAAACACCGACAAAATTAATACACATTCAAATCAAAATAATTGTGCAGCTTCATGTTCAAACCGAAATATCTCGAAAAATAATAACTATCGCCAGAGAGAAAGAGTACAATATTCACGTAGAAATTGTTGGAGAACCGAAAAATTGTGATAATATTAAAATTTCGCCAGTGGCGTAGAATTTGGGTGGGATCAACCAGTCACCTGCCCCTGTCGTACGCCTCTGGTAGCATCCAGAAACGTTCATTTGACATAATTTAGTAGGGTGTATAGTACTTGCACTCCTCACCAAATATGACAATAATACTTCGGATAGTTTCATATTACTGGGCACAAAAAAATTTAAATTTTCAAATAAAACACCCTGTAACTCAGACAGGAGACACATTTTATCTAGGTGATTTGGGTTGAATCTTCATATTTTGAGTTCAGGATTCTATAGTTGAAATATTTCCAATTAGTAATGACCCACCCTGTATATGTTTATAGAACAACTATGTATTAGATGCGCGCGCGCTCTGAAAATTTTCAAATTTGGAAATGAAAATTAGTCGAAATTATGGTAATCATATTTTAGTATTTTGGAGGATTGCATGATACAATGAAAATAATGAAGAAAACATTGCAATGGGACTTAGATACCTTATCGGCACGAAAGCGAAAGAGTGTATTTTAACAATAAAAACTTGCACTGATTTGGACGTTGGAACATTTACAGGCTTAACCTTAAAAGTGCTTAATGATTATGGCTTAGATACTTCTAAAATTTTAAGTCAGTGTTATGATGGAGCAGCTGTTATGAGTGGACAGAAAAGGGGAGTGCAAGCATTACTCCAAAACCGTCTTAACAGAACAATACCTTTGTGCATTGTTGCAATCATCGATTGCACCTCGTATTTGCGAAAACTATAAAAAATATATTTCAATCAATGCTCTATGCTATATAACTACTAGTAAGACCTCGTCAGAACACATCAATTTTTAAGCAAATATACCCTGTTTTTCAACGTACTTTTTTTAAAAAGTTAAAATTTTAAGAAATTTGCCCTGCTTTTTAAAAGGTATCTTTTTAAAAGTCAACATTTTAAGGAAAATACCCTGTTTTTTTCCAAACGTGAATACGGTTTCGTCCAAATAAATTCCCCTTTTAAAAACATTTAAAATTAGGAATTTTGCCGTTTTCAAAGGTATATTTAAAAGCGACATTTTTAAGGAATTTGCCCTGTTTTTTTGTTGGGCCACTTCAGCACAACACATGTTTGTAATATTATTTAATCTAGTTAACTTTGATTGTAAAAATATAGAAGTTTAAACGTCATTGTGACGTATGTTCAATTGAGTCTAATAAAACATTATGAACAGAATTGCCTGGAGGCTGATCAGGTTTCCGTTGCTTTGCGCTGGTTCTATCCCTAATTTTAAGCACATAAATGAGACTGCATTTATGTTTCAAGCCAATGTAGTCAATGGTACTTAAAGGGACGACAGTAAACTACCTTGGGAGACACAGCCTCACGTCCCAATGATATTATGGCGTAGTAGCAGGGTAACGACGTAGTGAATGAATCAGACATTAGATGCACATTGATTTTATTATAAAAATAAATGGTCTATTTATACAAAACAAAATAGCATAGCTAAGTCACAAAACAACGTTCAATTATTGTGTAGATTACTGGAGCGCATTTAAAGGTACGAAATAGCAATTTAGCACTGTAAGCTCATTGTATTTCCATGTGCGTTTGCAATCCAGAGCGGTGAACTTGGGTTTAGTAGGTCCCTTACGGCGTGAAATGCCAAGTTTCAGGTTTGCTCCAGTCTTTAAACTCGATGCTTGCGAAACAGTATTGGTTTTTTAATATTTCGTAAATGTGAACTGAAATTTGCCTGTTTAATTCAAGATTAAACAGATCTAAATTAAACTGGCGAAATTATGAAGCAAAACTGGAGATTAAAACTGCTTGTTTATGAAATCAGAATTACATTTAGAACTTCAGACTGGATTTCGTAAATTTTGTTATTAAAATTTATGTGTTTAATTCAAAATTAAACACCTTACTAAAGGTCTTCATTTATAACTCTTTTCACAACATGAAAAAAATGTCAGATGTCAATGAAAAATAAGCAATTTATTCAATATAGGTACCTACAAAAAAAATTTTAAAAAACATCAAAAATCTTCATTACTCGATGGATCGTCGGATTCAAACGAGTTGTTAACCCCTCCAGTTCCGCTTCTACCAGAGTCATTAGAGTCGGCAGACGACAAAGTCCTGCAAAAGAAAAAGTCAGATCAAAAATTAAAGTTGAATTACCTACTTACACGTTACCGTCATGCTGGTTATGTGTTAGACCGCGGCTTTTCCGGAGGTTTTACTTTGTTTAAGGTAGTGGAGGTAAATATGGCCCCCCTAACATGTTATGTCATTTTCTACACTTACTTGTTGAGCAGGGAGAATTGTTTAATCATAGTCGACAATATTGTTGTATAGCGTTTGCCGTTTATTAACTTAAAATGAATTATTTATAAAAGTAACAAAAACATTCATTATAAAAAAAAACCTTGCATGTGGCCATATTACCCACCTGTGTGGGTAATATGGCCACAACGTAAATATCTGTAAAAATCGGTAAACATGGACACTAATAACAGTCGGGGCACTGAAAATCGTCATCATCCATTTCATCCAAGCCTACACAAAGCTCGTGAAAATACCTCCGACATTTTACGCAGATGCGCATGTCTAATTTTTCATCTTTACCGCAAGTGGGACAAAACCAGGACTCTTAACTTTTCGTCTTGGTTTGTTTGGACAGCCCCCGTTTTGTTTTCGCATTAGGCATTTTTTCTAAATTTAAAATGTGTTTGGTCACTCTTTGAGCCTTGTAATTCAATGCCTTTCTGCGGATTGTCGGCAATTTCTCTTTTTGCTCTACAGGAGTTGGTAACAGGTCATTAAATGATTTGTCTAGTATGGAGTCAGCCCTTGAAGTGTCAGCAGTTGATGGACCAGCGGTTGATGTGCTAGGTATTGGCGTGGTCTCTCTAAATGTCCTAGTCAGAAGTGCTAGCGGCAAGTCGTCGTCTTCTGAAGAAGAACCTTCATCTTCATCAACTCTTTGGTCGTCGTCCATCTCGTTATCTTCTTTTGGCCTATTTGTTACCATTGCACATACGGGTATTTGAACGATCTACGCGTCCAAAATTATTTTATGTTCGATATTGGTTCTAAACGACATTAGTAAATGAAACAAAGGTTTTAATATTAAATCGAGACGTATTTATTCAAAACAAAAAGAAAACATTTAAAAATCTATAATTTTTCAGACAAATGTTCATCTTCGCTTTCTGAAGAATGACCAGGTTCATTCGGATTCGCAGGCATAAGTAGAGCAATTGTTTCTGGCAAGAAAGAATTAAGTTTTCTACTTTTTACACTTCTCATGCTACTTAACAGAGGGTCCGAAGTCAAAAGAAGCCGGTTAAAAATGTCTCTGTTGCAGTTTTCTCTAGAAAATTTTCGAGCGAAGTCTTGGTGGTATAACCTGAAATGCTTATTACGCGCTTCCGCGGCCTCTTCGGAGAGCTCCCCAATGGGTAACAATGCATTTTTTATTATAATTGCACCATGGATAAGGATTTTGTGCATTGTTGGTGTCATAGGGTGCCAAGGGTATAGATCGACATATAAGCGAGCAGTATCTAGTGCATATTTGTCGTATTTTTCAGGATCGATTATATGTCCACTCGAAATCGTTTCTAGTATGACTTTTAATCTGTATATTAGTTCATGACTAATGCCCGTTATATCAGAAGCTAACTGAGGATCTTCAAAAAATCTTCTGCTGGTGTTGCCGTCATTAGTATTGCCGAAATTTGCCTTTGGCATATCTACTATCAAACCAGTTTCTTTTCGAAATCTGGCTTGAATTTCCAGTTTCTTTTCATTTTCGATTTTTTTTCGGCTTCTGTTTTCCTCTCTTTGTATTATTTTACAGGCAATTTATACGCCAAGTGGAGAATGCTTTCGAAAAGACGAATTCTCGCATGTAGAACCGAAAGCCCAAACTCGATAGCTTCAGGATTTATCTCTTTTTTAACATCTAATCGGTTGAAATCCTTAGAAGTCGCACCGCATATGTAGCACCGGCTTGTGGATTTCGTGCCTGTGGCAGCATTGCAGACTTTACCGTCTACCATTGTCATGATGAATGATTGTTTCACTAAAAAATTTTCGCCATTTAAATCAACCTCTGTTGCCTTTAGTGAATCAGTAGAGTTTTTGACGTAATTAATTTCTTCTTCCGTTATGTCGGTACTCTCTTTTAGGAAACGGAACCTGATTGGCCGGCAATATCGTGGAGAAGAGGGTGTTGGGTTGTCCCATACAATCTTTTTTTCATCTTGGCCACAAATCAATCGTAGAGGGACGAAACAGCTCTGAAATATATTAGCATCTGAGTCAGCATCATTTTCAAATTTTTGTTTGTACTTAGATTGCTGAGATCCGTCACAACCCCATTTACATATTATCTTTAGGCTATCTCGTTCTTTCTCATTTAATGTCATCAGGATTTCTTCTATGGAGGTTGACAGGCGCCTTACGGTTAGATCAACCAAAGATTGTAAGTCGCTTTCAGCGCAGGTACTTGTTACTCTGCATGCCTCTGGCGGTGGGTAACATTCTTGTTTTGTCTTTTGTAAAAGGCTGTAACAAGGGAAGAACTTTTTGTTGGTATTTCTAATTATTTCGTACTGTCGACGAGTTAAATCAGCTTCTACAAACATTGCTTGCAATGGTGTAAGAGGGCAAGTTTCTTCTTTTCTTGTTTCAGAAAATGCCCTCTTATATTTTTTTGCACGTGTCGGACTAGTACTGGTGATTTCTTTTAATATATCGGAAGCATTTCGTTTTCCACTTTTCCGCAACTCAATCTGAGCAGCATGAACGATCACGTCTTCTTCTACATTAGACCGAATCTCCTCAGTTTTCCTCCTTTTTGTTCTTTCACTTGAATCTCCAAATAACTTACGTGGGCGGCCTGGCCGATTTTGTGCAACAGCGGGAATCTCAATAGTTCCTTCAAGCCATGAATCATTGTATTTGCGAAACACGTCTTCCTTCTTATGAGCCTTTGACCACCTTTGTCTTAATTGGCTTTTAAAGTGAGAAAAGGTGGATTTAAAGGTCTTAATTTGCTCTTCTGAGTACGCTCCGCATGACAGAAGTTCCTCATTCAAGAAAGTCAGTTTTTCTTCCAAATTAGGCAAATTAAAGCTCTGCATGCGGTCGAACAAGTATTTACGGGTCACAGTTCTTGCTCCCGAGGTTCTTTGTGAACCTAAAACAAAAAAGACTTTGCTTAAAAATTCACTTAACATAAATAAAGACTTTTATGTTTTCTTAAAAAAAAAATTAGGTACTTATCCGCGACTTTCCGCGGCAAATTTTTGGATTAGTTAGTACTCAAAGCTTTAAACTTTCGATTATATCAAGAATTATGACAGGATCTAACTTGGTAGTATAACATATTCCTTTTTAAACACAAATTATAGCTAAAAAATATTCCATATTACGCGTGACTTTCAATATACTAAAACGAATCTTTCCAATTACAAAAATTATCCAAATTATATTTAAATTCGTAGATAATTACCTGCTTTATCAGGATCCATAACTTTTTTCTTCCAAAATAAACGCAAAATAACAAATATTCACTGTTGAAGTCTTTGTTGCAAACGAACGCCACGAGAACAAACACATACACCATGCGGGACGATCAAATTCCGACTGCCCGTGGAAGCGTGGCATGCACGGTGAGAAGGCGGGAGGGGTTGGGTATTGTTCTCTAACCTGTCCCGCATCCCAGGTAGTCGTTTTTTTTTACTGGTTTGCATTTTATAAATTTGACTTTTGGCCGCGTGGATCGTTCAAATACCCGTATGTGCATTGATGGAGCATATGCAGCTTCAGGAATTGCAGAAGGATCCAGAGGAAACAAACCAGTTGCTCTAAAACCACTAAGGATGTTTTCAGGTGTCATGCACTTTGGCCACACTCTTGAAAAGATAATGTTAAAACGGCTTTTATTGACAATCTTATTAGGATGGAGATCCCAATATTTTAACAACTCTTGATCCCAGTGCGCCTCAAATGATCGGTATACCGCCTTATCACGGGGTTGGAACTCGTGCGTTGTGTTCGAAGGTAAACAAAAAAGTGCGATTCCTAGACTCTCTGCAGTTTCTGCGATCGTGTAATCCAGATGGCTGGAGGCGCCATCAAAAACTAATAGTGTGTTACCATTTGATGGTTTAAATTGTGCAAAGTGTTGCAAGAAAACTTTAAAAAGTTCAGTATTCATGCTACCCTTTGGTGCCATTTTCACTAATGTACCAAGGGGCAAATTATCCTGAAATTCCTCTTTAAAACGTTTCCTTTTGAATATGATCATAGGTGGAATTGAATTCCCAGCGGCATTGCAGCATCCCACAATTGTAACATTTTGCGCGTGCTCCGGCGCCACCAATGGACACGCTTTTGCCCTCTTTGAGCGAACACACTTTGTTGGTGGTGAATGGTAAGCCGGCAACCTTTCTCGTCCATGTTGAAGACCTTTTGCGGTTTGTTCAAGATATCCAGCTCCTCAAGGATATTCCGCAATTTAGAAAAGTAATCGTCGACAATAAACTTATTTCATATTTGTGCTTGCGCTGGGTTCATTAATTGTGATTTTCGTTTGGCTAAATCAGGATTCCTTCTAAGAAACAGTCTCATCCAGTCTTTGCCAGCAGTTTCTTTTTCATCATTGAACCTATGGGGTATTCCATTTAATTCGCAGAACCGATACATCTGATGTCGCACCAGGCTTGGTATTAAAGGAACACCGATCTCACAATAACGTTTGATTCTGTTTACAAGATTTCTTTCTTGTTCAGTGCTAAGTATGCTCGGTCTTCCTAACCGTTTTACTTGAAGGCCGTTAGTCACATACCTTTGTAGAGTCCTTCTGGGGATTGCAAATCTAGTAGCAGCATTTCTTTGGGATTCCCCTGGCCTAACAGCTGCCACTGCACCGTCTAATTGTTCTTGCGTCCATTGTTTTCTTGAGTTTTTCTTAATATACTTTCCCATTGTTTCAATTACAAAATTGAGGATTTTCGCAGTCTAGCGGACTTGATGGATAATATGGCCCGGGCCATATTACCCATCCGTAATTGGGCCATATTAGCAGACACATGTTTACGCAAATTAACCGCCAAAATTTCACATAACCTCAACACATGCATTAACGAAATATCATGCTAAAGTAGCTTACAACATCTACTTACCAATTGTACTGAAGGAGATTTTTTGCCCAACTTTTTTGACCTCAAAATTCACAGACAAATGCGACCGCAGAATTACATCACCTTCGATGCAGACGTTACTGAAAACTTCAATGTCTGCAGTTTTCATAGGTTATAATGCTTATGCGCGCCGTTCCCAAATTTAGTTGTAGGCATGATATAAATACAAGGGATGCTCTAGCGCAGCTTTTCTCAACGACCAATATGAAAGCGTGAACCAGACTACGTCATCAATAGGCGGCAATTTGAAAGTTACGTTTTAAAAGTCTCCCGGAAAAATCGTATTTTGTATTTGTAAGGGTCAAGTTAATGGTGAAATGGAGGGAAATCGTACGCAATTGTAGTAAATGCTATTTTTCGTGTGAATAATACGCGATTTTATTGATTCTCGTAAATTATAACTCTTTTCCGCACCGCCACTGAGGTAGAGTCTCACGCGCACCTTTTTTTTACGTGGTATCCCCAATAGGTATAATCCACGGGCCTGACGAAGTGTTTTTCGCTCTGAGCATATCCTCGCTGAATAAAATTGTCAATTAGTCTTACATATAAAAACCCACACAGGAGAAAAACCTTATAGTTCTTCTATTTGTTATTATAAAACTGCACGAAAAAGCTATTTAAGTGTACATATACAAACTCACACAGAGGAGAGACCGTATAGTTGTTCTATTTGTGATTATAAAACTGCATGAAAACGCGATTTAGTTGGACATGCAAGAATCCAGACAGGAGAGAAACCGTACAGCTGTTCTGTTTGCGATTTCAAAACGGCACAGAAACAAGAATTTCATTTACTTACATGTAGATGCATTTGTGTTTTCTTTGCATACTACAAGCCATTGTTCAGAAATTACTTCATTCTTTGGAAACCTGAAGTAACTCACTTTTCTATCATTCCTGGTGTTATTCCTGCAGCCCTTTACACTGCACATTACCATTCTTACACGCTCTTGTAGTTTTTTTGTCGTGTTTGACGGTGTTTAATAATCTGAGGAAACTATTCACTGTCTACTTGATAATGTACTATGTATGTACTCGCGCGCATTTCAGGTTATGAGGTTAGGCATGATATAAATGAGGTTAGGGTTATCGACGAGCAATAGGCGTCGTGCATCACGTGACCACAATTCGAGGTTGGAGGTAAAATAACCTAAAATTTTAATGTAAACATTACGGTAACCGTAGATTCGGAGTGCTGTACTTGCAAAAATATTTTAGTTTTTTAATTAGAATTGGCTGCCAAAGGATTATTTAAATATTTTTATTGCCATAAGTGTTTATTTGTTCAGTTTTTAAAATGCCTTCGTTCTGTATGGTGGTAAAGTGTGGTAGTAATGCAGCCAGGGATGCACCATTGATTCGTTTCTTTAGGTAAATATATAAATTAAATAGTTTATTTCACGATCTGTATTGTTTTCTTTATTATGATTTGATATTTTTTACAGAATTCCTTCAATTTTCACCAGTGGTAGAAAAGTTTCCAAACTCTTGCAGTTACGGAGAAAAAAATGAATTGCTGCAATCAAGAGAGACGATTTGACAGAATCAAAACTTAAATATGGTCGTGTATGTTCACTCCATTTTCATTCTGGTAAGAAATAGTGAGTAGTAGCGAAAAATTTCGAATTTGTAATTTAAATTACTTCCTCTTCAGGAAAACCGGCTTCTTTGTTTGACCAAGACAACCCCGATTGGGTACCCACAAAATGTATGGGCCACACAACATCCCTCCAGGTGAAATCAACAGTTAGATTTAAAAGACTGAAAGATCGTGATGCTAAGGTATGTATCGATTGATTTTAGTGCTCGATTTTGTGCATGTTAGTACTGAATCTGAATGCTATACTTTTTATATTTGAAAGTAGGTATTACAGTTTTAATTGATTACAGACTAAACAAATACCTATTAATCCACCAGAAGACGTAGAAGAAAGTATGGATGTTGATGTTCCAGCGGAGATCACCCACGAGCAGCTTCAATTTGGGCTTCGTAAAGCAAATGAAGAAATCTATTCGTTAAGGGAGGAATTAAAAAAATATAAGTTGGACCAGGACTATTTCAAAAATAGTTATAGTAATACATTATATTATACAGGATTTCCTGAATATGTATATTTAGAAAATGTCTATAAAGTAGTAGAGCCTTACCTTTCAGGACAAGGCACTTTGACAAAATTTCAACAATTAGTGTTAGGTTTAATGAAATTAAGGCTAAATTTAGCGTTTACTGATCTGGGCAGTAGATTTCAGTGCCACCGTACAACAGCGCCACGAACATTTGAAAGGGTTGTCGAAATTCTTTATTGCAGACTAAAGTGTTTTATACAATGGCCAAGCAGAGAGGATATACAAATGAACGTTATGTTGACCCCGAAAAGAAAATAAATATATGTTGCAATGTGCTGAAGAATGTTACCATTTCTGGTGTTACGCAAGCTGCATGCACCCCAACTAAATTTAGGGAATGGGCTGCACATGGTAAAAATGCTGCATACTCGTTCTGTTGCAAAATTAGTGCATGTACTCCACTATATATGCCAGCCATGTTGGCGCCATTAGCGTAGGATTGCCCTCGGAAGTCTGATAGTCGTAAGCCCTCATTATTTATTTTTTTGCGAATTTCTTCTGCAAGACCACTTCCAGTTATTGTATTGATTTGAATGAATTCGATGAAACTTTCTTCAACTTAACATTACCGTCCTCAATTACCACGTATGGAATTATGTGGGCCATCTGCTCCATGTGGGCGACGTCCGGGGAACAGTCGAACGATATACAATAGTACTTCGCTTTTTAGATTTTTGAAATAATTTTATCTTTAACACGAGATCCTAGCAAATTAATAAATTCGTTTTGACTACTAGGGGACAAATGCGATACAGAACCGTTAGTAATAGACGAAATATGTGCGGCAACTGGAGTATTATATTTACTTACTAATTCCAGTGCAGGCTCACCGGATTACATGGCTCGCTCCTACGTCGCTCTCTCTGCAAATTATTATCCGGCTCGCCCATAAAGGCGAATTTACTAAGCTTGCCACGTAAACCACTTGCAAACATCAGTTTATCAATTGACTGTATTCACCTTGAAAATGTCTCTTAACTGGCTAGCCTGTAAAATTTTACACCCGTGCTAATAGATAAATGAGAGCGTGCAAATTCAGAGTTGTCTTCCTTAGTATGTCATATTGATGAATTTAGTTGCTTGTCAGTTTCAGTGACCTAACATATGACTTACAACAGTTTACAAAATTATGCGGCACGTAAGACGGCTCGCAAGGTTGGTCTCTAGGGTTTGCCCAGCTGGGGAAGCGCTTTATCTACAGTTTGCGGCGCGTAGCTGAGCCGAACATCAATTCCAGGCCGAATGAGGTGAAACGTCGATTTAGGCCCCAACCGGCATGACACGTGAGTGTAAAACCTGAGCTTGAGTTCGAGTCACCAGAACGCCCTGTCCTACAGAAATACGGCCGCCTCGCAGCTTAATACGTTCACATACTGATTTATTTACAGAAATATAAGTCGCTTCGCAACATAAGGTGTTCACACATAATAACGATAATTTTTAGTCAGAGTGTACTCTGGTATTGTTCATGAATACGGCAACCGATCACATCAGGCGATCAACACAAAAGGCTAGTTCACGACGTACCATTTGAAACAGAGTGTACCTACTCGGGTATTACTTCAGCGGCAGTCGCCGGTTGTACAAGGGTTAAATTATAGAAACATACGATCGAACTAGTCTATTGCACAATTTTACCTGTTTCACGGTTTCAGCTTTCAGTGGCGGTAGCCTCCAAGCAGCTACAGTAGGGTAAACTGGTCCATAGTGGGACGTTTTTTTTTCAAAAGTGTATAGCACCTTTATTAAGCGTTTGTAAATTATAATAAGCGTACCTATACATGGGTATGGATGTAAGGAAGCAAACTAATAATAATTTCAAGTAATCCTTTATTTATAATAAATGTTATTCAAGAAGTCCCACTATGGACCACTCGTCCCATTATGAACCGCTACATGATCCATTGTGGGAATCATAGTGGTCCATAGTGGGATTTTTAATAAAAAACACTTTTTTTCTATAGCACATGTTAAAGTGTGCTTTTATCAACTCAAAACAAAAGGTCAAGTTTTACTTTAACAGCAAGGGTAGATAAAGTAGCACTTTAACATCAAGGATAGATAAAGTAATTTAATTTTCTAACTTTTGTTTAAATTAAATATGACAGCTTCGCATTATCGTGGCAACCCAGTCTAGCTACTGACATTTTGAAATGTCATGGGCTGTCTTTATTTTCTTTTGAAATTGTTAAAGTTCTTGCTATAGAAAAAAATATTGTATTATACACGACCATAAAGTTATTTCTATCCACTCTTGAATCATTAACGTCTCGACTTCGTCTCGACGTTAAACGATTCACTCGTGGATAAAATTTAACTTTATCGTCTTGTATAATAAATTACTATTAGTTTATTTTAAATTGGACAAAATTCACAGGGAACATAAACTGGCGAGCAGCCCTAGCTGTACTTCCACTAATGGCGGGAGGGGGCAGCTTTAGTAAAATATCTTCTGCTCCTACGGTATCTTCATCGGGTTTGTCGGGGAAAACAAATTTGCCGGCCACAATTCTCTTCATAAAGGAGATATTATATTCATCTCCACTTCTCTTAATAACCTGACCAACATAATGTTTAACAGTTTTTTTTGTCATGTATCTTACTATAACATAGTCCTGCTCTTGAATAGACAAATCTTGATTTTCTGATGTGAAGCTTTCTAAATCGCTAGAATCGTTGCAAATCTCTTCACTAACATCACTGTTCGAACTAATGTCGTCATTAAAAACTTGAGGTTTAACTTTTTTAGCCTTCTGCTTTTTCTCTTCTGAAAGTGTTTTTTAGCCAATCTTTCTTTATGCTGTTCCTCTATGGCATCTTTTATGGGAGTATCTGTTATTATTGCTGACTGTAGCTTCTTTCTGCTTTTCCTAAGGTTCTTCCTAGGAGCAGCTTTGGCATGTGGCCTGATTTGCTGAGGGGTTGTTATATTGGATGGGCTAGGAATTGGGCTGACATGTCGTGGTTCTTCTACATCCTGATTAGTTTCTACATCCTGAACATCTTCTACATCTTGTACATCTTCCATATCCTGAACACCTTCGTTAGCCTTACTTTTGTTACCATTTTCATTTTCTTCGGGCCTATCAGTGACATAAGATGACATAAAATCACTCTCTGAAAAAATTTGGGAATTCAGGGGTGCTATGCCTGTTTTTTTAAATCCGTTGAGAATGTTGACAGGAGTAAATGCTTTAGGGTAGGCAGTAGCAACAACACTACAAGCATCATAAATGCTCATAGGTACCGCAGGATGATTTAGCATCCAGTCATAAACTCCTTGATTATAATAGCTTTTAAATGGAAAGAAGCAGCTCACGTCGAGCGGTTGTAATTTATGGCTGCAGTGGGGCGGCAATGTCAATAAAATAATCCCATTATGTTTACACAGATTCAGCACACGAACATCGTAACGGCTCTCATGGTTGTCAAGAATTAATAGAACTTGGAATTCTTTACTGCATCGCACGTGTTTGATAAAGTGCTCTATATACTTCAAAAAATTGTCTCCTGTCATCCAACCAGAGGGATAAGCTGCACCGGCTGATCCTAGAGGAGCCCCAGTAAGCATGAAAGGCTTAAATATTTTCCTCGGGAATACAAAGAATGGAGGCACAAAAGTCCCATTAGCGCATATTGCAGTGCACATTGTTATTAATGTGCCTCATTCAGCACTTGTCACTTTTCCAATTTGTTTTTGTTTAATGTTAGCAAGTACCTTCCCGGGTTTATGCACATTGGTGACACCAGTCTCATCACAATTGTATATTTGGTTCGACTGGATATTAATAATAATAATAATAATAATGTCTTTATTGACTTGCAAATATAACAATAAAAATACATTCGTTACATAAAAAAAAGAACAAGTCAACCTCGAGGCGAAGTTCAGTTACCCCAAATAGCTTCTGGTCTTCCACTTAACCTAGCAAAACAACTGCAAAAACATATTTATTTAAAATAAAAGTAAAAAAAAAATATAAGAGTGAATTATATAATAAACCTAACTTTTAAATGTAATACATGGTTGCATATACCATAACCAACTACAAAAATACTGGTACTATGTTTGTGACAAAATGTAGGTGTTAACAATGTCCATTCATTAAGATTTTTTGAAGTTCGCACTTAAATTTATCGACTGAAAGATTCTTTAAAAAATTGGGTAATGCATTGTAGATTTTAGTTATATTATAAGTAAAGGAACGTTCAAAAATCACAGTCCTGTGCATTGGTACAGTGAGCAAACCCCTGTGTCTGAGATTAAGTGTATGAACGTCTGTTCTAAAAGTAATTTTGTTGTAAAGGTAAGGTGGCGTATGGCTTAATATGATTTTATGGTATAAAACAGAAGCATGCAGATGTCTGCGATCAGACATATTTAACCAGTTTAATTCTTTCAATTTATGCGTCACACGATCAAACTTTCTAATGCCATAAATTAACCGAATACAGGCATTTCGAAGAATCTGTATCCTTCTCGCTGTTTTTTTATCTAAACATGGTCCATAGACTGCATCACAAAAATTAAACTGGGACAAGACCAGGGACTCTGCAAGAATAGCTTTAGTTCTGACGTTTAAAATGTGTCTATTTGAATAGAGGATTTTTAAATTTGCATACGCTTTTCCGATGCAAATATCTACGTGCTGTTTGAATCTCAGTTGACTATCGATTTGCAAGCCAATGTTACGAGTAACATCTCTCAGTGGTAGTATGGCATCACCAACCTTTATATTTATTTTATGATGATACTCATCTCTATCTTTATTCCTGCCGAACAACATTACTACAGTTTTTTTCGAATTTAAATTCAAACAGTGGCTTTCGGATGCTTTGTTAAAATTTTTAAGGTCTTGGTTAATATTGTCAATTGCAGTGTCTATATGATTAACGTTAAACGAATAGAATAATTGAGTATCGTCTGCATATGTATGTGATTTGCCATGAACCAATGAGTGAGCTAAATTACTTGTATATATTATGAACAACAGGGGCCCTAGTATTGAGCCTTGGGGAACTCCGGTATTGACTTTAAGAAGTTCAGAACATTCGTTGCCTAGAATTACAAATTGTGATCGATTGTTCAAGTAATTCTGAATTAATTTAGAGGCATCATTACTAAAATTTAAGTATGTTAGTATAGCACTGAGAATCTCATGATTGATCGTGTCGAAGGCCTTTGAGTAGTCTAGTAAGATCAAAACCGCTAACATTCCAGCTTCGATTGCTTTGAATATATCGTCGGTAATGTTTAAAAGAGCGGTTGTGCAGCTATAGCCTCTTCTAAAGCCCGACTGCAGTTTTGGAAATAAGTTAAAGTTATTAAAAAATGCTCGAATTTGAAAGTCAATGACCTTTTCTAAAATTTTTGACATGCTACATAACAAACTTATAGGTCTGAGATCTTTTAATTCATTTGGTTGATTTACTTTAGGCAAAGGAATTACTTTAGCGATTTTCCATTGCGATGGAAAAACATTGTTAACAAGACAAAAGTTGATAATGTGTGTTATGTACTGCAAAATTAGCGGGGTGCAAAGTTTTATCATCCTGATATTAATATTATCAACACCAGATGACAAGGATTTAATACTACATATGATTTTATAGATTTCTTCTTCAGTGACGGTACTAAATTTAAATTCAGAACTAATCCCCTGCTTTTTATTATTTAGATAAAAAGCAAGAGTTTCTTGAAAATTTAAATTAACTGCTAGATTGGAATGAATAAATGATTGGTTAATTTCATTAACACAAAAAAGTTCGGGAGGAATTTGCTTTTGTTTGGATTTGTTGTAAATGTCCATGTCTCTTAGTTCTTTCCACAGACCCTTCGAGTCCTTGTGACGCAGTCTATACTCAAGATAAGCTTTTCTCTCATTCCTGCAGGATGTAGTAACATGATTTCTTAAAGATTTGTAATAATTAAAGTGGGCAACCTTCTTTGTTTTCTTGTAACGTTTATAGGCTTTATCTCTAAGAGACATCATAAACTTGAGAGTTTCTGTGACCCACGGACAGTTTCTTTTTGAAAAACGAGCAGATTTTATTGGAGCATGAATGTTAAACAAATTAGTGATATGACTACTTAGGAAGGTGAGTTTAGAATCAATATCAGGCATATCCATCAAAAGGTAAAGCGGTAAAGACTGTAAGTCCCTCTCAAATTCAGCATGATTAAATTTAGAAAAATCTATTATGTTTCGTTATCACATTTTTCAAGTTGTTGAAAAATGTAGCCACATTACGCTTGTTGAAGCTGGTCGCCTGGCCAAGGCTAGTTGCTTCTGGTTTTCGAAGCGATAACATAGGGCGTCGTTTCCTAAAATTATTCATCCATTCGACTCCAGCTCGTTTCTTCTCGTGCCAAGCTCGAGGCACTGTTTTATTATTAGTAATGGCATACTTATAAGCCAATTCACGAGTATTTATTAATGTTAAGCCGTAGCACATTTCACAAGCTTGAATTATATACTCGCTTAATAGCTGTTTCTCTCTACTTGTAAATATTGGTTTGAAACCATGGGTTCGTCCGTATTCAAAATCATTTGTGTTTTCTTCATTAGCTTTATTAGCTAATTTGAACTTCTCCACTTTCCGCTGTAAAGCTGACTTGCTTACACCATGCTTTTTGGATGCACTCATCAATGTCATTTGATTTTCTACAACATCTTCCACTGCAGAATGCATAGACCTTGCATATACTTCATGCTCCTCTCGGCTTTTTTCGAAAACTGCTGACCCAACTGCCTCGGCATATTCAATTCTGCAAAGAATGAAAATGTTTAGCATGTTTTAGCATATTTCAGCATGGACCACATTATGTTATCATATCCCAGTATGGACCGCATTATGTTACCATATCCCAGTATGGACCGCTTTTTTTCCCACTATGGACCATGGCGCATCAAAATACAAATGACAAAAAATTTTAGCAAAGTGGTAGAGCTAGGCTTAAACAGAATAAGACAATATTGAGGTTATGTATGTTTTAGATATCCATACCAAATTCAAGTTAAAAAGGATACATTTCGGCGGATTATTCGAAAAAATCTGAACATGGGAATAAAAATTTTCAGCTGATCACTCACCTGAATTTCTAAAATATCAAAACGCACCGTACCAATTGAAAAACCAACACGAGATTCGGAGGCGGCACTGTTATGATAGCACTCACACTGAAATATAGCTCTACCGCGACGAAAAAATAGCCAGGAAAGTGAAATTCCCACTATGGACCGGGTCCCACTATGAACCAGTTTACCCTACTTAGGTCGCAGCTGGGTGAATGTGACAAGAGTTGAAAGACGACGGAATCCCCTTTAAGCTCCTCTACGTAGAGTGAACGGCGAAACGGGCCCCTCGGCCATCACACGAAATAGCACAGACGTTGTTTGGGAACTTCTCGAAACGGGATCCTGCCTACAGACGGCAGCCTAACCTTGGTTTTGACAAACCCACATTAGATCGGAACTCCTACAACGATATGGCACGGGTTTCCTTACGCACACACGTGCAACTTGACCTTTCGAAACAGCGTCACATCACTGACTCTACAGAAAACACACCGAAACACTTTGCGGAAACCGCACAAACGGAAAGCAGGCGTCATTTAACTTTTTTAAATTAAACAAAAATTCTAACAAATCTGAACATTTTTTTACACTTCGGATCCACAATTAATTGCAGATTGAAGATTATCAAGGATGCCTCTTTCTTTTAGTGTTTCGTCTTTCCATGCAGTTTTCTTTGCCTGTTAAAGCTATTCCTTTGGCTTCATATTGATCAAACTCGTTTCGTAGATATTGAAAGTACTGGACCAATGGAGATAAAAGTTTGGATGTGGTACTTATATCCATATTCTCTTGTTGAAGAGCCTTATTTACATCATTAGTTCGCTGTTGAATGTCCAACGAAATTGTTAAAAGCATTCAAGAAGATCTAATTTCTCGACAAAAGAAGCCGTTTCAACCCTTACAACACTTTTTTTTATTGATTTGTAACTCTGCTTCAATGGCATCAAATCGTGTTAACCACCGCTTAGTGTTAACTCTCTTAGGTAAAAGAGACACGTTTTACAAATCTTTTATAAACTCAGATAACAACTTCCATTTGTATGAAGATGAAGTAAAAAACGTGTAAATTCCTTGTGCCATCACAAAAACTCTGCAGATTCCAAGCAGCAGTCTGCTGCATTTTGCACAACTAAATTTAGTGAATGCGCGGCACAGGGTATATAAAGTGCTAAATTGTTTCGTGCCTCGCATTCCTGGCATTATACGATTAGCCTGTGCAGTCTCTTAAAGTTATTTGCATTGACTTCAAAATATTAAGGACAGTATCTTTAAGACCTTTTGCCCCATGTGTAACGTTTTCCTGAAACCCCACAAACCGCTCAACTGGAGCCCATTACTATCACAATACAATTGAAAGCTGGTCATGATGAGTTATATCTGGCGTAGAATCTACACTTACTGAATAATACTTATTGGATTTAATTTGTTTCACTATTTCCTTTAAAACTTCATTTGATAAGATTCATATAAAGTCATTGCAAATATATTTGCAAGTTTTCTTATATGGTTTTCTCAAAAAGGGTTGCAAAAGTTCTATTGTACCCATATAATTGCAATTATGATCCTCGCCTGTCTATTCATTACTGCCCCTAAATGGCAATTCTCGTGTTGCTAAAAATTTTAAAACGCCAACAATCCTTTTTAATACGTTAACCCAATATTCCTTTATTTTTAAAGTTTCTTATCAATTCTCGCAGTAATTAAATACCGCGCGATATATATCCTTAGATTGTTTAAATGCTCAGAGGTTCGTTGATGCTCATCAAACCTTTCTTTTCTTTTATTCCAGGATGAAAAACCGTTTTTAAACTGGTTGACTGTGTTACCGAATAACATGCAATAAAGCCAATACACATTTCCTGTGCTTTCCGAATATATTGCCCAATCTCGACGTACTATTTCCCCATTCATCAACTTTTTCTAGAAAATTTGCTTATTTTGAAAAATTAATTAGTTCTAAACTCTGACTTCTCCAAAACTTTAAAATAATTTCTATATCGCGATTAGTGTTCCACAGAGCAGGATCTTTAAGGCCTGGTAAAATCATTTCCGAATCTTCAATAATAAAAACAAAATTAATATTTATGTGTCGAAATTAAGCGAATGTTTTGGAAACATCCAACAAACAAGTTATAAATAATGTATAATGTCGCATTATACTATACTATACCTACCTATTATTATATTGTTATAATCAGGCTCTAAGATTGTCTCATGGAGTTCGTCTTCTGGTTGTTCTTGCTCAAAAATATTTTCCATCTCATTATTCTCTTCAACAACACGTTTTCAGTAGCTGAATTATCATTGTATGCATGTGTTTGACTTTCTCATTCCAATTCTATATTATTTTCAGGATGATCTGCCAGATCTATTACATTTTGAGAAGAGTTGCTGGGTTTATTTCTCAAAATTTCGTCCATTTCATAATAAAATTGAAAACGCATGGGAGCTCTTCCAGTTTTATTTTTCTTTGTATCCTTGCAATTCTTATAGGTTCTCATTAACTTACGCCATTTTTTGATACATTCTTGTTGAGTAACCTAAACAGTTCTATGTAAAAATTTATTGTAAAATAACAGCAAAAATACATAGCTACCTGGATATCCAATAATTGTAGTTCTGCATCAATGTCTTTCCAGACATGTTTTCATTTAATTTTTTTTTTGGATTTGGGAGGCTCTCGAATTTATTTTCCACGGATCTAGTTAAGGGTAACGTGTCATTATAGGGCCTCATCCTTGACTCCTTTTTTTGTAATTGAATTTTGTTTCTTGCCAATTCCAGCAGACTCTTCATCAAGAATTTCTGAAGACGAACGAGCTGCTGGCAATTTAATTTTTGCATGGTTCAATGATTTTTGTGCAAAACTGTAATCTGAAAGAATTTGTAAAAACAAGCATATATTTTTTGGTTAGGTACTGTAACGAAGGATGGCGAAAGGCGGCCCTTACCTGTTGGCGAAAGTTTTATTAGGTATTTTGCCAGCTGGTAAATATCGGCCTAGGTTGGGTAACTAGTCGAGAGGGTCGGGGTTCCAGCAAAGCTGCAACCAAACTTAGAGTATGGAGTGGGGAAGAGGTAACATAGAATGGGTTTATGGGCGAGGGGAGTGAAGCCACGAAGTGGAAGGGGAAAACATGCAGGGTAGTTAGGCAACCCTCAGAAGATGAACAGTTTTTGAAGTTTGCATTTAATTAATATAGATACCTCTACCATATTACTATTAGAAAATTGTTATATTCACAAAATATTCTAGAATTAATTAGCAAAACAACCACATTACTATTAGAAAATAGTAATTATTCATAAAATATTCCAAAAATAATTAAAAAAACAATATTTTTGTACAGAACAGCAATATATTTATTAACAGGCAAACTAATAAAATGGGGTATTAAAAATCACAGATTTCTAGATTAGTGCTTACTGCAGTTTTGTTAAAATAAGGAAAACATAAGAATTTAATGTCCAGTAAACTGAACTAGTTTGTTGAAATATTGTCGCTTTGTGCCAGTGTGATCTACTGCATATTTTGCGATGTAACGTAGACGAATATAAAAATATGTTTCTGCAATTGCTCTAATTAATTGAACAATATGATTTTCAGTGGCACTATGATCATATAAATGTTTCTGCAGTGAAGTAAAAACTGGCAGATGCAGCTAATAGTGCAAGACTAATACTAAAGTAGAGAACTTTTTCAATAATCTGTTTGAAGTACTTTCTGCTAATGCTCGTTTTAAAATTTTCTCCGACTGGAAGCATTTATTTAAAACATCTTCAGAAGGATAAATTAAACCTCCCTGATCTCTCAATATAATCAACGCAGCTGATTTGAGCAGACATCGTACATCAAAACCAGTAATATAAGCAATAATTTGTTTGCTAAATTCAGACAGGTTTTGAAGACTGAATGAGTAAGAATGCTCGATATCCATATCACTACTTGTGGGTGCTTCATCTGATAATTATTTATTATTTACAATATGTCACATTTAAAAATCTACTAATGAAATACAGGTAGTTGAACAAAATTATATTACCCAGCATGGAGTTGACCGATGAATTAATAATTTCCACTGCGTTTGTAGAAGATGTAGAGCTTCTGCGGTGCAAAATGCTAATGTTTTCCAAAGGCACACAATTACCACTACCAGAGTCTTTCAATTCACTGTGGATCAACAACCTTTTAAATGCAGCCATAAACTGTCGAGCAGTAGGATTGTTATTGTATCCACCACGGGCTCGTATACAACCAAAAAACAGTTCCACGTGATCTTGGCTGAGCTCATACGTGGGTATGTAATACAACGAATTTCTTTCTTGTAATACTAGTTCTTTAACTAATTCCTTCACAGTCTGTATACACACTAAAACCCAATAAAACCAGTTTTCCTGTTTGAATGAATTATCTTTTCTCCATTGCCTACACATTTAAGATCATATATATATATTTGGCACCGTTCAAGGGTAGCAAAAACTTTGTCGCAGTTATTCTGATTTATGGGTTTCTTTAAATCAAACTGTTTAATACTTCTGCTATTTAATATATCAAATAAGTCGTTAAACGTTGTAATAAACTGTGAAGTGGCTTGACAGTCTTTGAACTCTTTCAGCTGAAGTATGTCACTGAAAATTTGAAATGCCACTGCAACCGAACGTGACATCAACTGTGTGGCTAATCGCACCTTCATTTTTTGTTTCTGGAAGTTTACATGATTTCCTCAAACCTTGTTAGCTAAGTGAAGCCCTTCTGATTGCTGAAGAGCATGAAGTTCTTCAAAGTACTTCCACAAAATTGGATTATTGTCACTATTAAATATAATGCCTTTTTCGCCAAGAGTGTTTCTCACCAATTTTAGCACGTTACAAGGATCGGGAAAAACATTGGCTGCAAAATAAGTTATTACAAAAAAAAATCACCTAATAATATTAATACTATCTACTGCCTGAAATATGTTTTCATATTTAATGAGCCATCAAGAGTGCATCCAAGAGTGTTCATCATACTAAAATTAGATGAAAGGCGATCAAATGTTACGGAAACTACACGAACTCCTGTTTCGTGGACGGAAACTAGACATTGCCGTAACAGATTACTTTTTTGTTCAGAATTTAATCCTTGTGTTAAGAAGTAACCTACTGGCACTTTCCAGTGTGCATTGATGGCGACAATCATAAAAACCAAAGCCTCCTTGGCCACTGCTTGTTCGTCACAATCTACA
Organism: Agriotes lineatus; assembly: GCA_940337035.1. Taxonomy (NCBI): domain Eukaryota; kingdom Metazoa; phylum Arthropoda; class Insecta; order Coleoptera; family Elateridae; genus Agriotes; species Agriotes lineatus. The sequence goes on along the minus strand of CALNHX010000705.1, from coordinate 146,816 downwards.
CCTGATCCCATGTTCACGAAACCGTAGTACTTTCTTCCGTCAAATTCTACATTTTTACGAATGGCCATTTCGTCAAAGACAAGAGCACATTGAATAATATGTTCAGAAGCAGCAGCCTTTAATTTTATAGCCATCAAAGCTTCAGACACAAACCCTGGCTCTGCATCAACAGATCTGTACCACCTCGAAATAGTCTTTGGATGTGGTAGACAAGTATCAAATTGTGATCTTACATATGCATATGCTGCTGGATATAATGCAGTGTAAGAGCAAATGTGCGGAACTCTGGAGTATATTTTTGGGAAAGTGCATTATCATTTCTCTTAAGATTTGTCGCTTTATTAAATCTGCGTTTCCCTTAGAGAGTGCTGGTAAAATATTTACATTATCTGTTATAGCAGAATAACGTTTTTTCAAATTTGCTAAAATATTTCCAAGGTTTGTTAGTCTTTTTTGTTGCCTTCGTTTTCGTTGCTGTAAAGTTTTCAATTTTTTTCTGTATAACTGCTTCATAACCTTCATCACAGCTGGTCTCGATTTTGACTTTGGAGAGAACGACGTCGTTCGGCTAAACAAAAGCTTTTTCTTCCTTGGCGGAGATGTCGGTGGACTGGCTATCTGCTGCAAGGTACTTGCTTGGGGCTTGAATGACGTGCTAGCCACATCTTCATTAACAATTTTCGTAATTGCATCTTCGTTTACAGCACGATCAGTTGCCAAAATTCGTTTTGCAGGGAGCTTGCGAGTATGTTTTTGCTAACATTAAAATACTTGTTAGTTTAAGCTAGATGTAATTTTATAGATACTTACAGTTTGTAAATGAAGGGTATAAGTAGGAAAAATTGTTGGAATTGCACCTGGCTGTAGTTTTACATACGCAAGAGTTTTGTCCAAGAATCTTTCTTCAAAATGTATGGAACACACTCTACTTGAACTGGTAGGAGCCCACTGTTCACGTCTAATCATCTTTATCCACTCTGCTCGACGTGTTAATTCTTGGGGAAAAAGTGACGCAAATTAAAAGTTTTCGATATACCTACAGCCTACAGAGAGGAGGGCCGACGTGAGACAGCCTTTTTCTTGTAAAATCGTTATTACAAATATACATATCTACAATATGACCATCCTACAAGTGACATTCTACGTCCCGTTAGATATTCTGCATTATAGCAACGATTATAGTAATTTCAACTTACCGATAAAATGAAATCTTTTCAGCTTGTTCCTAAAGTGACCCAATAGTCAACTAATACAAACTATTTACAAAAAAATTAAATATGAAACTCCACAAAACAGTTTCGATTTTTCGTGATACACAAATATGTTTCACATTTAGAACACTTGAAAAACGTTTTTAGACCACATGTTGGTTTTTTGCATCTTTGACGAACATGATCTTCGATTGGTAAATGTCCTACATTATCACGTCGAACATCAAACTGTGGAATTGGTTTGGCAGGCGCCCTTTTTTTCTTGTTTTCATAGTCGATATCTATTTGATTTGAAGATGACGGACGTCCTCTTTTCTTCCTTGAGAGCGTTGATTTACCCAACTTACAAAGAGCTTCAGCAAGTTCACTCCGGAATTTGAGAAGGTCTGGCAGATCTTTATTATCAAGTCCTTGCTTCATCATGTCTTTGCAATACTGCCTCCAAGCATTGACAAAGCACATATCCATAAAATGAAAAAATATACGGAGGTACCACTTTTTAGATCTCATATGTATTCTATAATACGAAACGAGACCATCTAGCAGATCCACTCCGCCCATGAATGCATTGTATTGTTTTACAATAAAAGGGCGACTCACACTAATCTCTCTATTTTCTTTTTTGGAAAATCTCTTTGTCTCATCTATTGATTGAGCTCCACAAAAGGTACTAGCTAGGGTTACGGCCTTGTTGTCGAACCATTTTACTACGCGTATCTCAGAACCATCGACTGTAGCACAAAATTCTTCATATGTCCCTCTTCCAAGTTTTTTCAAATCTTTGTCACTAGTTAGTGTAAGACCAGGAATTCTGTTACTTCGTATTGTGCCTAGGGAACCTATTCCACGTTTCTGTAATGTAGACATAAGAGGTAACGAAGAAAACCAGTTGTCGTAGTATAGCAGATGATTCATGTTTTCAGGAATTATTTCTGCCATTCTGCACTATATTACTACTAGATCCCAAATCTGGTCTCCCATGAACTGGTAAAATCTTTCCTGTGTAAATTTCGAAGTCATAACTAACACCTCGTACAGTTACGGACACCTCAAAGTGCACGGTTTTTTGTTACTATGGTTATTTTTGCGTTTTTTCGGCTTATTAAATGGGGGTTTCTCCAGTGGCGTTGCTCGTGATTATAAGAATAGGTATTACTTTTTTAATGTTTGTATTTTAGCAAAGTTTCACAAGTAAACAAACTATATAATAATATGTATTTAATAAATATGTATAAGTATTCAATTGCTACTACGCTTTGCAGTTTGTTTCGCATCGAGTTGACCAATGCTTCCATATTGTATCCTTCTATCAGTTCCTTCCAAGCATTTCTTATTCTTTCCCATAATTAATCGGTTTCGTTTGGTGCAAAATCCCTGGTATAAATTTTTGTAGTTAAATAGCCCCAAACATTTTCGATGGGATTCAAGTGCGGACTTCTTGCAGGCCATGGTAATAAATTGATATTATTCTCATCAAACCATCAATGAACAACCCCTGCTGTATGCACAGGACAGTTATCCTGTGAAAATAATGTTATCAATTACGTTAACATAAACAAAATTAATTAATTAGCTAATATATTGCCTGTTAAAAAGTAAATTGATTAGGAAAGACCTCTCTTACAGATGGCAGCATCACATTTTGCAAAATGTTGCGATCATTTTCAGCATTCAGTCGACCATTAATTCTATAGCATGCCTCAGATCCGTGAGCTGATCCATCCCCATACGTTTACAGAGAATCTTTCACTACTCCTTAAGGGTTGAACATAATATTGCTTCTCAAATCTTGAATTTTGTGGCCTACACACCCTTAATCGTCAATTGGTAACTGATTGAAATACCTTTTCACCTGAGAAAACAGTCGTGTTCCAAAAGTCGTCGATCTCTTTCAAATAGTCGGTTGCAAATTGTACTCTTCATACTTTGTTCTCTGGTGATAAAAAAACTTTTCTTGCAGAAGTCTTTGCTGCCAACGATTTTTAATTTTGAAAGTGCAGCTCTTGCTCACATGCAAATCTGTTGCGACTCGACTCAGCGACCAGTTCTTTTCCAGTTTTGTAATAAATAGCTCGCATTTTCTCCGCTTCTGACAAATGTCTGGGAATTTTCCGAGTTTTCAGTTCTATGACAGTTGATGTCAAACGTGTAAACGTCAAAACTCGACGTCTATGATTAGAATATCGTATTACAAGCTAAAAATCTGCCGTGCACTTTGAGTTGGCCGCAACGGTATACGTCACACAGTACAAATACCTTGTACCCCCATTTATTTGGCTTGTTTGGATTATACGTCTTTAGCGTAGAACGATCTTTGAATGGAACCACTTGCTCATCCACACACATCATCTGAGGGATGGGAACGTGTTCTTTATATTTCCTACAAAAGTGTGTAACAAGAGGTCTAATTTTATGCAGTTTATCCCGGTCATCACCTCTGACTTCGTTTTCATTGTTATTGAAATGCAAGTTTGCTTTGATTGCTTCCCATCTATCACGAGACATTTTATCTGCAACTTGTGGTATTCTTGTATCTCTGGCCCAGTACATCCGGGTTCGTGGTAAGTGGATGATAGACATATAGAATATTACACCCAAAAAAATTTCTAACTCATCGTCTAATTGTAAGGGTTTATTTGGGTTTTTTTGCAATGCATATCTGTTACTTTCAAAAACAATATGCTGTAAAATGTCCTGATCAAAGTATAACTTGAAGTAATGGTAAGGTCTACCTATTTCAGGTACTTCTTCAATTTCTTCCTCAACGAAATCAGAAATTACTAAAGGCGGGCTTGAAGGACATATCTTCTTCCATACATATTCACAACTTTTCTTTTTATTTTTTTTTGTTGGTTTTTACTAGAAGAGGCCACAGGTTCATCTTGTGACGATTCCTCGTATCCATTATTTTCTTCACTGTCAGTTCCTGAATCTTTTACGTAATCAGGGTCATCATCTGTATCGCTGAAATTTTCGTCTTCACTCTCAATAGGGGGAACTGGAATTCGCCTACGAAGACTAGGTGCCATTCTAAACCGAGAAACGATCATTAGAACTAAGGTTACCTACCTAATTTTAAAGTATTGCCTATTGTTCCTAATCAGGAACAAAACAACATCATGAAAATGACTAGTGTTCCTAAACAGGAACAAAGTATTTTTTAGCATTCTAAGACAAATTTCTAAAGATTTTTTATTGCTAATGCGTTCTATATATACTGAAAACAGCTAGAAGCTAGTTTATAATTTTTATTAGGTACATTTACTTACGATTTTGTTAGATTTCACACTGTAAACATATACATTTAACCCGCTGTCACAAGTACCGGCCATTGAAATTGTATTATACACTTGCTAATCACAGGTGGCGCTCCCAGGCTGCAAACTGACATAAATGTATGTTCCTTTGATGGACCAACAGGCCTCTATGACTATGCAGCTTCAAAATTATTTTTTTTGTGTTTTAAAATGCAAAATAGTGGTACGTTCCTGATCTGACCCATATGGCGAAAAGAGGTTTAAGGCGCAGTACTATTTTTCGCGATTGACCTACTTTTTTTTTTCTTAAATTCGATGTCATAGTTATTAGCTGAGCATAGTTTATTAGAACCTTTTTTTTTTTTTGGTTAAATTTACAGTGTTTTCTGTAGAGGGTGGTCGATTTTTCGACCAAAAAACCTTTAGGGTTATGCACTTTAGTTGAATCTCAGAAATGTATTTTCGACCACTTATGTTTTTGACCAAGAAAATTAGTACGAAATAAGTTTTTATTGTAAAAGTTTACTTACATATCAATTTAGATTATTATTAGCGGTTTTAGGATTAAAACATTTAAATTTAGATTCAATATTCGGTAAATTTAATTTACAACCCAATATCTCAATTTTTACATTGGTAATGCAACCATCATCTGACATGAATATTGATCTCAAATAATGTTTGAATTGTTATCAAAATAAACTGTTGCTGTAAAATCGCTGTTATTGTGTTAAGAACGAATGGCCATTGAGTCAAAGATTAAAGCAGCATTCAAATAATCATATGTTAAGGCCTGTTGTTTTAAAAACTGTATGATGCATTAATCTCAGTCGATTGGTCTGGGCTGAATGATTCTGCCAATGTGAATGATGCCTGTAATCTTTTTTACAAGATATTGTATAATATACTTGACCAGTACGTACCTTACTATAAAAAGAAAAATAATAAACAGAAATACCCATCTTGGTTTACACAAAATATTATCAAAAATATTAAACTAAAGAGCAAGTTTTACAAGAGATACAGGCAAAGCAACTGCCAACATAGTTTAAGAGAGTTTAAACGTATGCGGGCTCTTGTAAAATGTCAAATTAGAGTAGCGTACAATGATTATTTAATTAAAATTGAAAATTCCATCAATACTGATTCCAAGAATTTTTGGTCTTTTATTAGATCTAAGAAGGGTATTTCTCGAATACCAGGGAAGCTACATAAAGGAGATGTGCATTATAATCATCCTCAAGATATTGTAAATGCCTTTGCTGATCAGTTTAGCAGCGTTTATCAAGACTCGAGTTTATTTGTGTTGGATACTGATTCTGCATTTTTCAATTTTCCTAATGTAAATGTAAATATTCAATCTATATCTGAAAATGATATCAAACTCGCAATTCATAAGCTTAAAAACAAACAGACATCTGGACTTGACCAAATTCCCAGCTACCTAATTAAAGATTGCGGAAACATTTTTATCGCTCCACTTTTAGTTATTTTTAACTTGTGTTTAAAAACGAATACCTTTCCTAATAAGTGGAAGTTCACCAGAGTCTGTCCTGAGTTTAAGAATAATGATAACACTGACGTAAGTAACTATAGACCGATAGCTATATCATCAAACTCTTCTAAAGTTTTTGAAATGATCATTTATAACTACATCTACGCGTCTGTCAAAAGTATCATATCTCCATATCAACACGGATTTGTTGAGAAGCGATCAACAGTAACGAATTTATGCTGTCTTGTTCAATTCACTTCTGAAATTCTTGACAACCAAGGGCAAGTGGATGTAGTCTATACTGATCTTTCAAAGGCTTTTGATCGAATCGATCATGGGCTATTACTTATGAAATTGTACATGTATGGTTTTAGTGTTTCTCTGGTGAGATTGCTGGAATCTTATCTGCTATATAGGACTCAGATTGTGGAATATAATGGTTACTCTTCTATACCGTTCACTGCTCGGTCTGGTGTACCTCAGGGGTCAAATCTTGGACCCTTACTATTTCTACTGTTTATAAACGACCTTGGGCTTACTTTGCAATGCGAAACGTTAATGTTTGCGGATGATGTGAAGATATTCACATCAGTTAACACTTCAGTTGATTGTATCAATTTGCAAAGTAATTTAAATCTTCTTCGTGAATGGTGTACTAATAATAGACTAAATTTAAATGTAGCGAAATGTAAAGTTGTAACCTTTTCAAGGAAAGACATGCCTGTAATTTTTGATTACACTGTTGGTGGTAGCAAGTTAGATAGGTGTTATGAGATAAAAATTCTTGGTGTCATTTTTGACAGCGAATTGTCATTTAATACACATATTGTGCAAATGGTATCATCTGCCAATAAAATGTTAGGTTACATAATGCGAAATTCAAAACAATTTTCTAATATAAGTACCATTATAACATTATTTGTTTCACTTGTACGATCGCGTCTTGAATATTGCGCCTTAATATGGTCTCCTTACTATGATCGATATAAAGTGCTTATTGAGGGTATTCAACGTAAGTTTTTAAAATACCTTTGGTGTAAAGTGTATGGTTCTTATCCAACCAGGGGGTTTCCAAACGAAGAGCTGTTGGACGCCTTCCATATGTGTTCTCTTGATACTAGACGATCAATAATTGCTTTGACGTTTTTATATAAATTATTGCGTCACCAAATTGATTGTCCTTCAATTTTGGCAATGGTTAATTTCCATACACCCAGAAGCAATAGTAGATCACAGTGCACTTTTTACCTACAAACAGCTAAAACTAATTTACTATTAAAATCGCCTATATCAGTTATGTGTACATTATACAATCAAATTGTGGAAAATGTGATATCTTTGATTGTACACTAAAATTCTTATTGGAAGCTTATTATGAATATTCTTGATCTGTTATTTATTTCTAAGTTTACATGTATACCCTATCGTCATATTTTCATGATTTTTTTTAATTTGTCCTTTAATTGGCTCTGCTGTTGGACAATAAATATATTATTATTATTATTATTATTATTATTAAAAGTCAAAAACCTTATCTAAGAAACCAACCTCACAGTTAAAAGAAGAAACCCATTTTCGCAACATCGCAGCATGTGGTAAATGTAGCCTTTTTCGTAAAAAATTGTAGAGCTTTGGCGAATAAAACTAAAGCGTTAAAGCAAATTCTTTCATTTCTTTGCTAAGTATATCTTCTTTGAGATGGCTGTACCTTACCATTTCTAATTTCACTGGTGAATAAATTTAAAGAAGAACTGTCAAAATGATGCGAGCGAACCTCTTCAACATTGTTGTTTTCCTTTAAATGTTGTACTGAATCCTTCATTGCATTAATTTTTGTTTCCTTTCTAGAAATCTTTTGTTGGAGGGTCTTCATTTTTCGCTTATACATTTCGATTTCGGGTAGATATTTCCTAAGCAGCCGAGGTGAAGTTTGAATGGATATAATCTCTTGTTGCTGCGAAAATAGAAACTCACTATAAAGTATTAATGTTTAGTGGTGTTTTTTTTTCTTTCTTTTACTTACCTCCCCTACTTCGAATCCGACATTGTTGACGGTTTCAATACATTGCCGTTTTCTTATTTATCTTCTTGTATTTCTGGGTTTCTCCATTAAGTGTTGAGGAAAATAAAAAATAGAAGGAACTGCACCTTTCTTTAATAATTTCTTATTTAAAGAATACTATATAACGGTCTTCAGTAAAATGTTCAATACATATGACCGTATGAGCATTAGGTTTAAAATTTTTCAAATATACCTACTGCCTTTATCCATAATTCTAAAACTACAGGTCGTAACAATGGAAATCTACAAGAAAAAATAAATAAAGTGGTAGAAAGAACAGTGAACAATTTAGCAAAAACATCACAAATCATAGCCTCTCAACTCAACCGACTAATTCTTACTTATTACTGTGACTTACTTATGAAAACGAAAGTTTTGTCCCGGTACACGTTCATTTTTGCATCCATATGCACAACAGTACACTATCATTTTAACTTTATGTTAAAGTATTTAATTTTTCTGTAACTATTTTTTAATTAAAAATTAAATTGTCAAGACGAATAGGACTCTAGGTCGTAATATTGCAGACAATTTTTGCTCTTCAGATTGTCTCGTTTCTGTTGCTTTAGAAAATAACGACTCGTGCAAGCACTCGTCGTTATTTTCGTGGCCGCAGAAACTCGTATCTGAATCGCAAAAATTGTTGTCGGCAATATTTTGACCTCTCGTCCTATTATTACTGAAAATCGCACGACACTCATTAATGACCAATAGAAGAATTAGTTCACGAGCCGTAGCCAAGACAACAACAAAATTTCTTGGAATTTTTTTGTAGGTGCACTAATTTTGTGACATTCACTGTTGTTAACATGTTGGTGGCACTGCAAGTCTATGTCAAATTCGAGGTTAGCAGGTTAGGTTTTGCGTCAGTGTTAACACAGACTGACGCAAAACCTAACCTGCTAACCTCGAATTTTACATAGACTTACAGTGCCACCAACATATTAACAACTTACTATGGATACATTTTTAATATCACTTGATATTTTATTTTCGAGTAAAATTAAATTTTACTTTTCATGGCCGTGTCGCTACGATTTTCTTGCCGAATCTACATTCTAGTATTAATTCATGTCCGGTAATTTTCTTATCGTGCACAGAACAACACTCTAAAAAAATTACCGGAAAGAATTAATGCTCGTATGAGATTATAAGTGAAAATTAAACGGACGTAACGAAACGGGCATTTACGCTATAAAGTTAAAAAGAGAGATCATTCCCTTCCGTAGCCACGCGCCTGTTCTAACACTGCGGTCATACATTTCGGCCGGTTCATACGTTTGCGTACTCGTTCCAGTAGTATATACAGTTCAATGCCAAAAACTCAGTCGAAATTAATTGGCGGGGCTCTGAAAAGAAGCGTTTTTTAAACAATTTTAATGATGATTTTTTTGGTAGCGATCGCAACCAATCAGAAGGCTGGATTTAGTTAAGTTATATTATATAATTTCGACTATTCAATTCGCCTGTCATCTCTCTAGAAATGACCCCTGAAAATCCAGAATTTGACGTTTCTTGGCCAATCAAAGAAATAGTGGACATATCTTCCTAGAAGGTATTGAAGTGAATATTTTAAACAAATGTGATTTTTATTAGAAAAACTCAATATTAATGTTCTGTTACTGACGCGGTCGGACTATTTAACCTGTCAAACTCACACTCTTTTATTATTGTGCAACAAGTTATCGACATATAATCCGATAATATCGAAGTACTTATAGTATTACTTCTGAAAATAGGTCGATTTATTACAAAAGCAAGTAGATATGGCAGTGAGATCTCTAACCAAAGCACGATTATTAAACCGAAAAACCCGTCACTGTTCAAACCATGTAGGTTAGAGACGATGAGGCGAAATGAGATGCGTCGATGTGATAATGAAATGGCATAATTTTGTGTTGTCTATATAGTTCTTAGTGACCAAATTCCCCACTAGAGGTGGTAGTGTTTTATTCAGAGTACAGTGACTTTATAAGGACAGTGCGGTACAATTTGAGGTGGCGGCCATTTTGAGGAGCTGGTGCTACAGCCTGCATAGACAACTCTAACAATATTTCGCTTGATTTCAATAATAGAGGCAGCGGTTGTAAATAAACAGGCATATTAAATGTAGAGAATAGTATTTTAAGCAATTGTTCTCTCTTCAAATGATAACAGATCTCCTTTAGACGGTTAACATCAATTAAAACTTGCACGGGTGTTTATCTGCATATAACTCCGATTTTATCAAAAAACTGTTTTAAAACGGTGATACTCAACTAACATAATGGTTTTCAGTTAAAAATGTCTGAAATTTTACTGAAACATGACTATAAATACCTTTGTAAACGGCAGCAGTCGTCTGTTCACTCCATTTGTTACACTGTGACAGGCTTTGCATGTAAGTAAATTTTTTTGACGGTGTCAGTGACATTTAGTAACAAAATATTACTAGCCGTGTTTCGTAACTGAGCTACTTTAGATAAGTCTTATTTTGGCATTAGTAACTTTTTGTTACTAAATATGCATACACTGCTAAAAAAGATTCAACGGGACATTGAAACGCCTCAAAATGGCGGATTTTAAAACAACCAATCAAAAACAGGACCAAAATTGACCACACTGTCATTAATATAGCCACTGTAATTTTGGGTAGACTCCCTGTATGTAGTAAGGTAACAGTCGGGCAAACGCGGATCAATTTTTGATTGACTACGATCCACTGCGCATGTGCAGTAATAAAAAAAATGGAAATTTGAATGGTGGCTATGGCAATGGCAATTAAATGACGTACTGTGAAATTTGATTGCCAAACTATTAAGCGTTAAGTAAAATGACAGACTCTTGCATCTTTGGATGTATAAAAATTGATCAGAACAAGAATTTAGTTCAAAATCATTCCCAAAAATATGCGACGATCAAACTGAAATCCCACCCACGATACATTTATACCGGTATGCGAGTGCGCATATCCGCTGCAGAATGCATCGTAAGTGGCGTCACCTGCGAGGGAATTTCTAGCGTTCGCAATAGATTCTAATACATATTTGGGCCGCTTTAAAAAATTAAATTCGCTTAATTTTAAGGTCTTTCCTATATTTTTCATGATATAATATTTGTTGTAAATCCAAATCCATGTAATTTTGCCATCATTTATGATATTCAAGATTAATTTATAAATTGACATTTTTTTGTTAGACGAATTGATGGAGGAATAGTACAGTAAAATTGTCGGAAAATACCCCGTCACCTTAATTGCTGGATTGATGATGCTAAACTGCCACTTTTTTGCCAAGCGGCAGATAATATTATCTGCCGCTGACGAGCGGCAGATAAAGTTATTATCTGCCGCTGACGACTTTATCTGCCGCTCGTCAGCGGCAGATAAAGTTATTATCTGCCGCTGACAACTTTATCTGCCGCTCGTCAGCGGCAGATAATATTATCTGCCGCTGACGAGTTCAAGTCATTTTCTTCGAATTTAGTTCACAAAGTTGTAAATAATTTGTTATAAAAACGTTTGAAGAAAAAATACTATATGTTATTCGGAGCAAAAGTATCTTTATGTGGCTCGGCTGTACTTATCTGCCTCGCAAGCTCGGCAGATAACCCGTCCAGCCTCGCCACATAAAATATAACTTTTGCTCCTAATAACATAATATACTATTATTCAATTTTGACAGTTTAAAGTGACATTATTAACTCCATAACCTTCATAAACAGTCTATGATTCACAACTGAAATAAAAGTGTTTTAATTCACTAGAGAATTAAAAAAGTTTAATTCACTAGAGAATTAAAAAAGTTTCAATGAAGAACAACTTATTTTTATTATCTACAAATACTTACATTCAATTATTCTTTCTCTTTGTAGTGTGTAATATATAATTACTAAAATTTAAATCAAATCGACGATGAATGGGCAAATTTATATCTTGGTATAATTTTTTTTAAATTTTTTATTAAAAATTTCGTCAAAATTGAATAAAAAGGTATATACGCCAAGTGAATTAAACATATGTTTATTCACGAAAAGATGTTGAGCTCACGAGCACCTAGTGCGAGTGAGATCATATCTTTGAGTTATAATATTTAGTAAAGTTAGTGTTTCCCGACTACTTTTTGTAATTAGTTATTGTTAAAGCTGTTATAATACTGCTATATACGTCTACAATTACGATGTAAGAATATTGACCAAGAACATTTTCTTTCTCAACTGTGCCAAATGATTTGATTCTGTAATTTCTTTTTGCATAAACCCTAAGATATATTGTAATCTACTCAGACACGTTTCCTTTTTTGGAGCTGTTTCTTCCTCTTGGTTCGGAGCCTCGGACACAACCGAGTCATTATCGACCATGATAGAAATGTTGCTAAAACTTTTATTGAAAAAAGAGCTCACAACTTGTTATAATCGCAATGTGAAAAATTCTTGGAAAAAATCCGTGAATACGATTGCGAGTGCTGTTTCGTGATTATATTCTGATTAAAAATGGATAATAGTACGAGCGATAATGGTTTTCTTTATGCTAATCAAATGGCACACATGGCATCTCGTTAGTTATAATAAGTGCGGGATATAAATAATTTACATCTCTCCACTTCTTCGCGCTGCGCGGACTTTGAAGGGCTGTCACTCGGAGACTATTTAAATCAATCACATTATTAAAAGATATTCGTATATATTTTTTCAAGCACTACAATTTTCACATTCGCAATTTTCGGAAAAAAATCATCCCCACAGCGCTAGAATGGCGGAAACAGATTTTTGGTAACTTTGTCGCCCTCTACCGTTTTAAATACCAACTTCTCGGTATCACGGAAAAAAAAATTTGTAGAATTTTATTTCCAATATTTTTTGTTCAATAACTTTTTCTGTGCGACCAATGGATCGCGAGATAAAACAAATTCAATTGTTATCAAGATAGCGGCTGTTTGGCAAGGGGTGGGGTGACGCCTTTTTGGTTTTACACTTGTCTAATGACCCTAAACCACTGGGCAAGAGGAATCGCCGCGGCCAATTTTTTAAAGGTAAAACGACATTTTTACTGTACTAGAATGTCGCAATTGGCAATTGTCAAATAGGGATTTTTGCATTTCCGCTTTTTAAATAAAATTATGCCTAAATTCATCGGCTGCGTTGATTGTAACAAGTCTGTCCATTCCATCTAAATTTACAACTAGAGGCACTGCTATCGCGTGTCAATTACAGTGGCTATATAAGGACAGTGTGGTCAATTTTGGTCATGTTTCTGATTGGTTGTTTTAAAATCCGCCATGAAGAGTCGTTTTACGAAATTACACATAGTCACACAAAATTGCTTCTAAGTCCTTTATTATTGAAAGTAGCCCCAACATGAAGTGGAATGAAATAATTATCATAAAATTCTACAGTGTTCTGTCTAAGCTAATGCCGAATTTTCGTTTGCATAAGTAAATGTCAACGAGTTAAAGTAAAATACTTTTTGCGAAAATTGCGCATTAGCCCAGATCAAAAGCTATAATATACTATATAAATGTCTTAATGACAAAGATTATTGCATCAAATTAAAGAGAATTTATGGGTTATCTAACACTGAATATTATATTCCTCTAAATTAACTGGTGGTATAAATAGAATGGTTTGATTATGAATATCAAAAAAATCAGTTTTTGTTGAGCTTTTGTAAGTAGTCTCTGTGTCGACCAATGCAAAATGTTGTAAATTCTCGTTTTTTATGTACAAAAACACAATAAAGAAGATAATAAAGGACACATTGACTTATATTCCGATATTAGGTTGCTCGTTAACGAGGATTTTTAATCGCTGACAGCGATTCTTTACGTTTCACGTGGTCTCCTGCCGTTTAATTCTGTTTAAGTAATATTATTGACATTATTGTAAAATTCATGTTACACTGCACCTTTGACCACCTCGCATTGCACACATTTTCTCGATCGTGGGTGTACACCGCTCTGTAAAGCATCGCGGAACTTCACATATGCCCAGTCCGTATAAAATGACGTTTATATCATAATTTAGCAGGGTGACGTTTGTCTTACAATTTAGCAGGCTTTGCACAAAACAATACCTAAGGGCGTGGCTGGTTGCTGTAGAGACGACTCTTAATGGCTGCCTTTTTGACCACACTGTCCTTATATAGCCACTGTAGTGTCAATGGAATCTAAGATTCAGGGTTTAACACAAGTTGTCAATCGATGTCATTGTCAAATGTTTGGTTAAACACGTGTTATGACATTGTCAAATATTAAAGCGCCGTTTAATTTCTCCTTTAATGTTAAATATAGAATGAACAGGAAGTTTAAAATAACTTTGTATATATCTTCTAAACACAAAAACTCCTATAAAAACTTTATTGTCTTTCTGCTCAGTGGTTTAGAATGCAAAGTATATACTTAGCAAAAAGTTTGTATTTGTTGGTGTTTTGCAATAACTGCTAAGCAGAGATTTAATCAGTTTAGATAAAATTCTTTCAACAATGGGCTGATTGTGATCTCTACATTCAAAATGTGATTTGGGGGGTCTGTTAATAAAGATGCAATAATTTTCATGGCATTTCCTTCCGGTGGAAAATATGCAATTCTCTTTATTACAATGTTACTAGTATTATATATTAAGGAATTGAAATAGCGCAGTACAAATATCCTCTGTCTTGTAGATATATTAAGTCTAATAGTGGCGTACAAGTGTTAACACTAGTCAATGATTCCAGACAAGTACAATCGATTCGTTCGTCTAAAGTGTGAACAATTTGTGACATGGCCATTGTAGTAGACATTATACACATTATAGGTACCAAATTTCACGATATTTATCACTTCACATAAGTTTTCTCTATTCTGTTTCATTGAATTCAGTATTTCTGAAATACTGGATTTTGTTAGTACGTCCAGCAGGCATGCCTCATTTGTTTCGACAGTGTTTCGATTTTCACTGAAAATCGCAGCTGAATGGTTACCCAAGATAAACCATCTAAGGCGGTATTTGAAGTCAAGTGGAGATGGGTGATCATTTGCACCACCCATTCCTGGAACGTATGCAAAGAAATTCTCCAACACCTCTTGGTTTAGCCGTGAAGTTAAGATGTATTCTATATTATATTTTTCCTGTGCATAGTCATACATTGCTGCCAAGGATCTGGTGTTCAATAATATTCCTTTTTGAATCCTTTCTAAATCATTTCCACAGCAGCTCCTGCATGCAGAATTTTCTACCAATTTTGATCTAGAGTTTAATAAATCAAACCAGTTGTTGAATAACTGCACAATTTCTACAGCCTTCGCCCGCCCAATTGCTGTCTTTTTTTTTGCATAAACTCATTTCTTTCACAATATTCGACAGCTTTTGCAACTGAATTGGAAAGTACTTGAGCAGCTAGTTGAACGCGTTGCCGCAAGCGTCCTTTTACTTGAAGATGTTGCTGGGATGATTTGTGGACAAGTGTAAGTTCAGTAGTAGAAATAAGCGAACTTTCAAAATAGTCCGTATTTACAATATCATCTCCCAAAATAAAGCCATGATAAATTAGACGATTACGTGCCAATTTTAACAAATGTAGTGTATCTGCATAGACAAAAATGTTCAAAGAATTATCACTGGGGTAATGAAAAAAGCAATTTTTGTTATATCCAACATTTAGTTTCGATCACAAGTTCGTATTGCCAGTGCCCATATCACTGATTATTGCTACAACAATAAATTCTGCTATGTACAATTCGGTGATGATCTTTTCGAAGATGTCGTTCTTCATGGGCTGATCAAACTGATAATATACAGGGTGATTGGCATGAAGAAATGTTCATATAAACGTATGTCCTATCTTTGTTCAGCGCTTTGAAATTTTTTTTCTCTGAACACTAATAAGTATTCATAATTTAAAGAAATTAAAAACATCTATTGTAACAAACAGAAAGCAAAATTTACCTACAGTAAATCTTCAAAAATTAGTCCATTTTCCTGAATATATAGTTGGCAACGACGAACTAAACCCTCTTGCACGCGTAATAAATTAATGTTATTTCTAATATGAATTACATCATCTTGAATCCTCTGCAATAACTGATTGCGAGCATTTATTTCCACGGCATAAACAAGTTGCTTGAAGTGACCCCAGAAATAAAAATCGCAAGGAGTCAGGTCGGATGATCTAGGTGGCCATAGTGTAGGACCTCCATTACCAATCCATTTATTTGGGAAATGAGTTTGCAGCTATTGAGTCACTTGTCTTTCTCGGTGAGGAGGGGATCCATCATGCTGATACCACATATCTTGTAGCAGGTGGAGTGGAATATCATCCAGAAGATCAAACAATGAGGTGTTCAAAACGTTATTGCAAGTACCTCTCTGCATTTAAATTCCCATTAAATACATTTATAAGTAATGCGTTATTAAATAAGCCACCCAAACATCTACACTAAATCTCTGCTGGAAATTACGCGTTCTGGTCGCATGTGGATTGTCCAAAGACCAAAACATGGTCATTACGGAAATTATTAATACCGTCTCTTGAAAAATTGAATTCAGCTGACCATAGAATTTTTGAAATAAAGTTGTTATCTTGGACGTGTTCTAAAATCCAGTGACAAAAATTTAATCACAGTTGAGCACCCCCGTGATGCAATACTTGTGCACTTTGTCGATGATAAGGGTGCAGCATTTCTGATTTATTGTTCGACATACAAAACCTTGTGATAGCTCCAAATCTGTTACTAATTTCCGGTTCTCCAGTTATAGCATTTATTACGTTTTCACGATCTTGAACATTTACATCATGCGGGCGGATGGGTCTAGGAGGAGCGGCAGTACCAGTCATGCGAAGTCTTCTAAATTATGTACTGAATATGGGATGCGATGGTTGACGTCTAGGAGAAAATCTATTTCGATATTCTCTCGCTGCATTACGAGAATTTCCATTGGAAAGTCCATACACAAGCACAATGTCAGCATATTCTTCATTAGAAAATGGTTTCATTACAAAGTAAAATTGCACAAATACAAATGTTAACAAATAGTGACAGAGCATTAACATAAACAAACTATTTTTGACAGGTGATTATTTAAAATGACAGTTACTAAATTTTGTTTTACTACATCATGACTACTACGATTTTTCAACTTAAACATTTTAAAAGCGTTATAACTTCTGAACAAAGAAAGATAGAACATACGTTTATATGAACTCTTCTTCATGAAATTAAATCTACTTTTCATTGCAAGAATTTGTAAAGAGGCTAATGAATCATCCTGTATATAGGTTGCTTCCAATTTGAATTTAATCCACGCACAATAATGGTTTGGCAAGACTTCGAAGATAATACCACTATCCACTATCTACTACAGGATGGAATAATTTTAGGCGACGGGGCCTATACGTTGCGCAATTGGCTAATTACACCTGTTATTTGTCCAGCAGCTACTCCAGAAGAAATGGTTTCCCAATAAAGGTTTTTAAGAAGCCACAAAGCAACTCGCAGAGTGATCGAATGTGCATTTGACATGTTAAAAGAAAAATGTATGTGTCTTTATCACCTACACGTGAATCCAATCTTTCCAGCGAAAATATGTAAATGCTGTGCTGTTTTATGCAATTTAGCAAGGGATGGTAACAACAATGAAGAAGATTTTGCCAGATTTGAGTTGATGGTTAAAATAATGAGGAAGTTTATGTAGATCAAAATGAAAATGATGAAGATGGCCGTAACGTAAGAAGAGACGCAGAACAGAGATTGAGACAATTATATAATCATTTTCCTTAATGTTTTTAAATGACTAAGATAAAGATACCTACATTAAAGGCTGTTTATATTATTGATTCAATATCTAATTATCATCTATTCCAATTGTAAGCGCTTGATGAATTGTTAGCTGCATTTTTTTCTAATTTTAGACATTTTAGTCTGGTATTATATGCCTTAACCCTAGTTAGAGCAGCAGATGCTTTAATGTATTCAATTTGAGTTTTTTTTAACTTCCAAATTATCTTCACATCTTTCTTAGATGAAAAGTGCCTTTTTCTTGATTGTTTTGAGCACGTGGCGATAGCTGGAACTGTAGGTTCATTTTTTCGTCGTCAGTTTGTGTTTTTGGCCACGTCTGTTCTCTCCATTTTTATTTCATACAGCTTTCGGGCACAAGTTCAATTGATTTTGCAGATACCAGCAATTTACCCCACGCTTTATTCTTTTCCTCTTGTGTTACCTTGTTCGAAAATTTTGATTCTATGATTGATTTTTTTTCTTTTTATTTTATCTATAAATTCTAATTTTTAACTGAAACAACAAAAACAAAAACAACGTTACGAGCAACCGAATTGAAAATACTTCGTAGCATAACGGGACACACACTGAGAGACAGAATCAGGAGTAATTAAATAATATGACAGTGCAACACGCCAGATATTGTCAGATGGGTTAGACAAAGAAGAAGGGAATGGAATCAACATGTAACAAGAATGCCAACCAGTAGAATCACAAAAATAGCACGAGAGGGGAAGCCGGAAACTCGACGACCTATAGGCAGATCACCCAAAAGGTGGAAAGAATGCTGGACATCAGCATCCCAAGATGAATAGATTGGAAGTAACAGATCAAAGATCTAAAAGAAGAAAAAGAAGAAATTCTAATTTCTTATCCATGTTGTTCACCAATTATTGTGAGACTTGAAGAAATGATAAACATTTGACATTTGCTAACTATCATATTTGCTATTCACTTGTCAAGTCGTTGGTTTTAATGACAAGTAGAGAATAATTTTTATGAAACAGAATTGAGAATAATTTTTATGAAACAGAATTCATAGTCATTCTACACTTATAAACTATTCACTATTCGCTTGTCAACTTGTCATTTTTATGAAATAGGCCCCTGGTGTTTAAACTAGGTATATGTAGTGAGGGCTGATCATTCCTTATTGGAAGTGGGAGTGTGAGCTATGAAACTGGCTACGTGACTTCATCTTCAAGTCAGTGACAAACTTTTTTATTTTAACCAGTGGTAAGGTATTCCGCCATTGTGAAAGATCGTGCTTCCTGATGCGGGAATAGAAATGATTTAGTGCAATTTTAAAAGCTTTTAAATGTCCTTAAAGTTCTTCCAGGAATTGATTTTTGCCCTGCAGTTTCGTATTGAGTTCGATGAAGTGTTGTAGAAGGTCGGTATAAAAGTCCGCAAGCCAGTCCTCATCTATGATCTTAACACATTCACTGTCCACTTATTAGGTGGCTCATTGCGCAGGGTGCCCATATAAGCTTTTTTATTATTTGAATATTTTGAGACACTACATTCAAGAGAACATTTGAGTTTTCCACCAAAATCGCTCATCTGCCCCGGAAAAATCGGAAAATCCAACAACGCGCGAGGCGCGTAGGGGGCACACAAGTTATCGCATTTACTATGTGCCCTCAACGCGCCTCGTGTGTTATTCGATTTTTCTAGCGCACTTGAGCGATTTAGATGAAATACTAAAATATCTTGTTCATGGAAGTCTTTTTAAAATTATATAGTATTTTTTTTGTAATAAAGCTACTCAGGAAATAAGAAAAACTGTACTGATGAACAAATTTATTGATTATTAGAAGATATATATTACGTCTTATTGGGCTAACGGACCTCCCGAAGGTCAGAAACATATCACACAAGTCAAAATAAGAACCGAACCAATAGCTAGAAAAATTCTTTATTTGGTCCTATAGTGCAGCAAATAAGACAACAAATTCACACAAAATACATCCACCAATATACATAATAA
Organism: Agriotes lineatus; assembly: GCA_940337035.1. Taxonomy (NCBI): domain Eukaryota; kingdom Metazoa; phylum Arthropoda; class Insecta; order Coleoptera; family Elateridae; genus Agriotes; species Agriotes lineatus. Next base: position 127,067 of record CALNHX010000705.1, on the reverse strand, counting down.
CACAACAAACAATGAAAAACTATCACAGTAAATTACCAATAATAATATCACAGTTGACCTACAATACCAACGAACGGTGCCATAACAACTAAATCAGCCTGAAGGGCGTAACAACTAAATCAGCTTGAAGGGCGCTAGGTATCTCGAAAGCACCTAGAAACTGAAAATCAATCAAATATGCGCAAAGCATGTCTAAACATTAAACCAGTGACGTTACCGTGAAGCGGGGATCGACAAGACACGAGGCATGACTACATTAACCTACAAACATAATATAAGAAAGCTTCTAATAACCAACAAATCCCCGCGGAGTGCAAAACTAAGGGTGCGAATAGCGCAATCAAAAGGTGCAATGTCAACATTTAACCCCGAAGGTTGGCTTAATAAATTAACTTTACGGATCACAAAATTTATACGGGGCGGTTCCAGCAGGATATGAGATCTCACAGGGGGTTGCTAGTTCCTAAAGGAAAGTCATAAAGTGTTCCCTGACGTTCTACATACTGCTTGCGTGAATTCTAAACTTCTAAACCCTAAACTATACTATCAAGTTTCAAAACGGGAAGCTAAATAATATCAACCAAAAATCCCGTATGCAGCAATTTAGCCACCACAGTCCTACTAAGTTTGACACTTCAGAAAAGTAAACTTGAATAAACAGCGAAGTTAATGCAATACGCGACGTCAAGCACTTTACAGTGGCTGCAAGAGCAGCCCCAAAACAAGTCGGAACAAATTACACATGGCTGCTATGCACAGAGGTAAGTAACCTAATCAATTCACTATTTAAAGCTCAAATAGACACCCAAAAGTTGATATGCACAAAATAACAATCTGGCAATTCAAAGGTCAATACTAGTAAAACGTACAATATAAACTACAACGTTACTAAACCTCAGATTCACACGGCACTGTTGGGAGAGATGTAAAAGTCTAGGTGCGCTGGCCAAAGGGGACGGCTTCGCCACAGGCCGCAGAAGAGCCTCGCAAGATGTTACAATGCGACTGCAGGGACAGCAACTCTACGCTGCGGCAACAGGCGACCAGCCGGCACATGGGGCACCGCATGATCCAAACGTACCAAAATGCACGAACACGAACCGAACCAATCCAGGTGATAAAACTCATTTCCATGGCGTAGAATTAAAAACTCATTTTCTATCTAATGGCACGATGGCCCTTGGTAGGTGCCATTTAAAAAAAACTGACTTTTTCTCAAAAACACGTTTAGCCAATTTTATTTTTCCTGGACGATTTGTTATTGATCAAATTAATAAAACATGTATTATTATGGGTTACTCGAGTAATTGAGAATACAGTTTCTCCAATCATGGCCTTCTATGGGAAAAAATAAAAAAAAAAGAATGTTTTGTTTAGAAAAATTAAAATTTAGCAAAAGTATCCTACGTAATTTGAACTGTGCATTCCAAAAAACCTAAAATATATAGGGTGATCCATTAAAAAAATTAAAGTTAATGGCATTTCCGGTGAAACCATTTCAAATATATCCATCGGTCAATCAGAAATTATGTTTAGTAGCCACATATCGAATTTTATCCAAATCGATTCATAAATAAAGGAGATATAAGCATGGCCCTTGTCTCATTGTCACCCGGTATGTATCAGAAAAATTTTTAGCTTTTGTTTTGACGTTCTTTCACTAATAAATTGTTTGCTAGTGCATCATAATATTGAAGATGACTAAAATGTATGACTCTATAAGCCATGTGATATTTCACATCCTCAAAACATCACCGTTTTATTTTCCCGCTGTAAAAATAAAACGTCACTGTTTTATTTTCCCACTGGAAAAAAAAAATAAAACACCCCTGTCGAATTATTCCACTACATTTGGGGTGACATTAACCACCTGCCCAAAACTACAATAATTTCGTATATAGTTCATGCTTATTGCAGTGACAATGACTACAAGTGGATAAAAAATTACTTTCGCACTTAGTAGAATATAACCTACTGAAAATAAATTTAAAAAAAGACAGCAAAACAGGTCAACAATAGGATATTAAGTATTAAGAACGGTAAGTACATTTTACCAATCGAAGACAATTGTTTGGAGGAGTGAAGCGACGACTCCAATTATTGTCTGAGATCGGTAATTTAAGTTCGTGATACTTATGACGTTTTTTGCACGATAGAGATTATTGTTCTTCAAACGTAAGTAAAATGTGACATTATACCACGGAATAATATGTTGGTGGCACTGTAAGTCTATGTCAAATTCGAGGTTAGTAGGTTAGATTTTGCGTCAGTTTGTGTCAAAACTGACGCAAAACCTAACCTACTAACCTCGAATTTTTACTTACCGTTCTAGAACGGTAAGTATAACTTACTGATTTGGCAACAAACGCGGTAACTAAGTAAAGCACAAGAAAAATATACTGGTAACTAAGATCAACTTGTTAATTTGATATAAAATTCTATTACAGCACTCTTTGGGAAAGCATGATGGCCACAGCGCTGAATTTTGGGGGAAAGGAGGTATTTTAACGACATTGTATTCAATAGTGTCTGTATCTCCACTTCAGGTCATACAAACTTTTCGCCGATGGTTTTCTTCAAAAATTTTATAATTGAACAAGACCCATGGCCCTACTGCGACGTCTTTGGTTATATCTTCCACTGTTTTTCTGCAAAAGCATGTCGCATAGCAAAACCTTACTATTTCTTTACTCCATTGTAACTTCAGAGAGTTCCTTAATAGTCGGCAAGGTTGCAGTTTTCCTTACGATTTAGTAACTACGACATGGCTATTATGTTACTACAAATAGTAACATTACTGTACTGTCAATTTGTTGTTAGGAATTAGTAAAGGAATTGTTAAAAACAAAGTCGCCTTGTAGTATGAACATTGTTAAGAAATAGTTAATATACTGTAAGGAAGTAGAAAAATAATTGTCACTTTATAGTAAAGAAATTGACAAGAAATCGTTAATTTATTGTAAAGTAACAGTAAAAGAATTGTTATAATTGTTTTTATAATAAAGAAATGGCTACATTATTGTAACGAAAGAATGTTTATTTACTAGTGCCACATAAAAAAGTCATAATATATAAAATGTAGTTATTAATTCCAGACATTTATTAAATGTATTATACTATAAACTAAAGTAATCTAAACTAAAACTAGATTATTTTATTTACAGATGAATGGATTAAGGGGTCATTTAATTATAACATAATTTTCCTGGTTTAATTAATTATAATTTTAAGGTTTTGATGATGTCATCATCATCTTCAGCCTACATATTTTACAGTCCGGATATTACCGAACATCTGTTAAACAATAATTTTTGAACATAAACATGGAAACGTTAAAATTATAATTAGTTAAACCAGAAAAAAATTATATATAAAAGTAACATATTACATTAAATACTACAACAAACCTATTATACATTTGTAAATTTTTTGTCGACTTATTTTTGAAGCTGAGCCTATCTCCAGCACGGTGTGTCCAAATTTTAACGTACTCCAGTACAGAAGCTTCTGTGGCGTTGGAATGCAGCCTTTTTATTGCAGCTGAAACATGAGAATTGTATTAGAATAAAAGCAACATTAAAAATATCCCTAAAATATATACGTATATTGACATGTTATAACTATGAATTGAAATGCTCTGAAATTTAAATTTGCAACATAGTATACAATTTGAAAATAATAAAAAGTTGGTAACAATACGAAACATTAAAATCTTTAACATTTGAAATGCCTTGCCACTTTAGGCAGAGCTTGTGTAATGTAATAATAGAATTGGACATTTCATCTACATGCAAGTCTGGGTCCCAGAAACGTTCTGATAATGAAATAGATATTATTTGATTTATAACGGGGGCGGGTGGAAGTTACATTATCACCACCAATTGCTGAAACGTTTACAATATTTTCTACTGCTGTGTTTAGGCGCCTCTAACGCTGTCGGGTACTTAATTATTGCCCCCCTTTATACATCTTCTTAAAAAGTTGAAAATAAAAAACTACTTACCTTCACTATAAATCGGAGATCGCAAAGCTTTTGATTATTACGACTGCAGGACTGTGCACTGTGCACTGCTGAATAAATCGCTGTAGAAGTCCTTGCAAAATGCCGTAAACGTAGGTAAAGAAAACTGGTTAAGGGAATTGGACTGGGTGTTTACTTCTTGTTTGCGGCTACGTGGGCCAATCATAGCACATCGTAGCACAACTTTATATCCCAGTTTCTGTAGTTGAATAAAGTGGGATGCGAATATTACAGTTACTCAGTGGGCTTATGGCTATGGCATCGCTTTTATATACTGACAGAATAAGTGGTCTATACGCATAGCCTACACGTCCGTAGACATATTTTGAAACACAGGACGCTAGGAGCATGGGACCACATACTGCAGCCCGATTGGTTCGCTGTAACATAAGTGGAAAGTGCTACCTTGGCGCCTTTTGACGATTTGAAAATTTCGATAATTGTCGCACTATCACTAATGTTATCGAGTAAGGAAAATTAAAAATATATGCTGTTTAAAATTTTTGAGCCGACAAATATGCAGGTCTGGGTATAACGTAGAAGTTAGTTTTTATCAAAACAATAAGTATACACAAAACATTATTTTGGCATATTTACTGGGGACACCTTGGTTGTTGGAAATGTTAATTAACATAAAATAATCTAAACCAGATTGTTTTGGCGCTTCTCTGATATACATTTAACAGTGAGAATGTAAGGTCTGGAATAAAGTCATCTACATAACAAACGTTATAAACAGGACAGAAATGTATAATTTATCTCTAATTGCTAACATAACAAAGCACGTAAAATTATAAAAAAATAATCCAATAATTTACGGAGCATCACCAACTATAACTAAACCTATAATTGTTGTAAAAAAAAAAAAATGAGCACTGCCATGAAATATAGTATTTGGTTGGTTGGATGCAACATTCAAGTTAATATTGTGCTTTCTTTTTGCCTACATCTTTACTCCTCTTGATGGTATTCTGGTGCGGCACGAGGAGCTCCTTGCCTTCTTCTGTATATATCTGTCGGTTGAACGTTACATTTTGGAATGGGTTTTGAGGCGAGTAGGTTTTGCTACAATACTAAGGGCTGAGTACAACTGCTGAACACTTTCGATTTTCTGCAGCTTCTTGCCGAATTTTTCGAAGACAGTCATGGGCAAGTGCACTGCGCCTCATCAACTATGATGATATATTTAACACAGCAGCTTCCTTTCTAATAGTTTCCTCTTCTTCTTCAGGAGAAGTGACAGCAATTATCCGTTTTCTGCTGATGGTTTCTAACTCCAGTCTTTGTGTGGCGTAAGTCAAGGGATTTTCGTCAGTTTCGATGAGGTCCATGAGCTAATCATCACTGGACACACTCGTGACCTAAAGCTAACTTTCCCAGAGACGCTCGTTCACAACAAGTATCTGCTGGGGCATTCACGAAGGGAGTATTGAGATACTTATGAATATAAGCTTGATGCTTACAAAAAGCTATTGGTGCCAGAAGAACAGCTACAAACTCCGATTTCCACATTGATAGTAAACTTAACAGAAGTGTTTTAGCTGCTTGTTATCTGATACAAGTTGTTTCCTAGGTCTCGTAGTTCACCAGATTGTACGATGTAATTTTACAACATAATTTCAAATAGTTATTCTTAACACAATTTTTCTACCATGATCGTAGTCCTGCAGTTTTGATTTGAAGTACTCCCCGAGACAAAACAAATTTAATCTATCAACGCCACACAATTATATCCTTTTGTGCGATGGAGAATTATGTCTTTTAATATTCTTATCGACACTTCTGCATTATTCGTGTTGTTGGCCCTGATAATAATATCCCTTCTATGAATGTATAACCACTCATGAGATATTAGATAGAATTTATCAAAACGGCTAATAAAATTCGGAAATTCCTCTGCTGATTCCTTTAAAATCGAAATTGCCATGTTCAACACTTCTTCAATTTGAGAATACATGACTTGGAATAGTAATTTGTACAAATAGTTTTGAAGGTCATACTTTTTTCACGAATTTGCAGCAAATGAATGGAAAAAAAGACTTTCAAAACGTGTTGTACAGGTAGCTTTTTTGTATAGTGATCTCTTGTAACTCGAAATTTAGTCGAAAAGGGCTTCGGAATTTGCAACTGCCAGATTGATATTTCAATAAAATAGTTAAGAAAAGTGTACTTTTTTAACGATTTTGCGTTAAAAAAGTAAGGCTTTCTTCACGATTTCTGTTTAAAAAAGACAACATTCGTTATCACTATGCAAAAAAAAATTGAGAAATTAAACTGCATTATTACATTTCTAAAGGAATTATAAAATTATTTGCTACATTTTTTTCTTTAAACACCAAAAAAACCAAAAAAAAAACATCAGCTGCTGATTTTTTTTGGAATCATCAACTTTCTCACCTTGCGAAAGATATTCATCAAGAACTACCTTTTTTCTAGAGAATTTCCTTTTTCTTTTCACATAGTCATCTCCATCGCAGAACGTGGAAATGACAGAAGCTGTCTTGATGGCCAGCGCAGTCTTTTTTACCTTAGAATCGTCAGTCATGAAACATGTTGATTCCTAAAATTTAATTTGCATTAAAAATTATGCACGGATTAATAACCCTTATACAGAAAGTAAAATCTGCTTCACCTTTCCTTGTTTACATCATGCTCCTAACCTAACTCAACTGTGAACAGAATGCCTATTAAATAATTTATCTCGTAATTGAGTTTTCTTCTTCTTCTATTAATTATCGCCCTTCGACAGCTTGGGTCATTAGCGCGTTGTGGTGGCTTGGATAGCTATTAACACTTTGGTTGGCGCATCACTGTATTAATGTCACAGTATCGTTGTCACTATATTGTTAGCACAGATCATTAGACGAGTTTTATTAAGCCACTGTGTGTTAAAAATTTTATCAGGTTGGTTTCCGATTTTTCGTTGTTGTTCAAAGCCTCTTCTACAGAGTTGGGGATGTGATATTCAGTTCTCTCTTTTGAGTATTTTAGGCATTCTGTGATAATATGGGCAACTGTGATTCTGATGTTGCATGTTTCACACATCGGAGCGGCTTGCTTCTGAAGAAGATAAGCATGGGTTAGCCTCGTATGGCCGATTCTAATTCGAGTCAAAGCGATTCCTTCTCTTCTGGTCAAACGGTGTTGGTCTTGCCATGGAGTCACTTGAGATTTTATTGTGCGCAATTTATTATTTTCTATATGATCCCAAGATTCTTGCCATTTTTTAGTATTGTAGGATATGCACATAGTTTTAAGATCTTGATGTGGAATTTTATTTATCATTTATTATTGATTGGCGAGAGTATATTGCATCTTTTGCATATTTATCCGTTAATTCATTTCCAGGTATTCCTATATGGGACGGAATCCACATAATGACGGCAGATTTCCCAGAGCTATGGATATTTGAGTATAGTTCTAAAATCTCTTGGACGTAGCAGTGTGATAGCGAAGCTTCTTTTAATGCAGAAATTACACTTAAAGAGTCTGTTAAAATTAAAAAATTTTGATAATTACTGTTTTCTATGTATTTAAGTCCCTGGAGAACCGCCCATGCTTCTCCCGTAAAAACACTGCTATGTTCATGTAATCTGTATGTATAATGGCCCGATGGTGTCACTATTGCAGCTCCAGTTCCTTCCTCCGTCTTAGATGCAGCAGTAAAGATTTCATGGTGTTGAGGGTAGTTAGAAAAAGGAGTTCGCAGTAGTGGGCTTTTATAATTTCATGGTTTATTGTGTCTCTGTTGAATTGTTTGAGGGTTTCAATCAATATTGGTTGCTTTAAGATCCAAGGTGGTGTGTCACTCAATTTTTGTTGCATAACCTGACTAAAATTCACGTCTGTGTTAATTATTAGGTTATTTAATCTTTGATAAAAGGGTAAGGGTAGCCTAGGTTTGGATTGGAACAAGGTGAGAAAACGATTTGAAAATACCATGTTAGGACCGGGTTTTCTGGATGGGCGCTTATTTTTGCCGCATAAGATAATGATAGTTGGTTTCTTCTTAATTCTAATGGTGGTTCTCCCGCCTCGGCCAAGATGCTGACAGATGGGCTAGTTCGAAAAGCTCCTCTCGATAATCGTATTGCTGTATTTTGGATCGGATCAAGTAGTTTGAGAATATAACATTTTGATGACGCATATGCAATGGAACCATAATCAATTTTTGATCTTATTGTGGCTTTGTATAAATTAAGAAGGATGGATGAGTCAGCTCCCCAGTTTGTGTTGGATATCGCTCTCATAATGTTGAGTCTTCTGATGCATTGATTCTTTAGGTTTTTGATATGTGTTACCCAGGAGAGTTTTTTGTCAAAGATTATTCCTAGAATCTTTATTTCATCGACATAATTTATAGGGGTGTTATTGAGTTGTAAAATTGGACTGTTATTTATTCTGTTAAACCGATGGAAATGTATACATTTCGTTTTTGCTGTAGAAAATTTAAAGCCTGATGTGCGTGACCATGTCAGTAGATTGTCAATAGTTTTTTGTAGAAGATTTCCTATCGATGTTAAATTTTTGCCTTGACAATAAATAAATAATTAGGTCGTCTGCGAATATAGTTGTTTTAACAGGGGAAGTGATATTGCTTACTACATCATTAATTGCGACTAGAAAGTGAATAACGCTAAGAATGGATCCTTGGGGAATTCCATTTTCTTGAATGAATGTAGTAGATAATACCCCATTTGATTTGACTGTGAAACTACGTTGTTGGAGAAAGTTAATTATGAACGAGACAATTGATCCTTCTAATCCCCAACTTATTAATGTCTGAATTATTTTGAATTTCCCAACCATATCATAGGCCTTTTCTATGTCGAAGTAAACAGCTATAATGTGGTGTTTGTTAGCAAAAGCCTGATTTTGTTTCTTCTGGTTTGTGGTCTGTCAAATAATTCATAATTTTTGTCAGAAAAACATTGAACAGTAGTGCGTATTGTTAATGGATATAGATTATGAATGTCAATTGCCTATCTCATTTCCCAAAAAACAATTTTTCAGTAAATTGTACGCTTGCTTGTAATTTTCTGCATATTGTCAATCATGTAAAGGAACATCGATTGGAATAGCACCTGCTTTTGTGATAGTATGCAAAATAGGCACTGTAGTTTCAGTACGGTCGCAGCTGGAGGTACTGTCGCAAAATATGATTTCTTTTGAAGAGTGCAAATGCTGTGCTCTTATCATTATTGGAGTGACCACTAATACTGCCCAAGGATTTGTTGTAAGTGTTACTTTAATTCCTGTGTAAAAAATATGTATAATATTAACGTACCATTATGAAACTACATAACCACTTTGCATAGTTCACAGTTACTTCGTAGAATATTGCTATAATAATAATAATAATAATAATGTTTATTTCCAGAAAAAAAATTGAAATCTTACATAATACAAAAGAAATAACAATTTTCCTGGAAATTCGAGGGCAGTCAGATGACCTCCAAGAAACGGAGGACCCTGCTCTTCCCTACCACCGACAATATAATATAATAGTAATTTGCTTTACAAAGCGGCTTTAATAGATTATAATAGTTTAATGCCTGATCATCCACGAAGAAACAAAGTATTGCCAATAACAACATAAGATACATAACAATAATAAGAATATGACATAAACGAAGAGTAGATAATGAACACATATATAGATGTGTATACAGCATTATTCAATAATTGTGGAATTGTTAAGGAGCCAGTTTTTAGTACAATGTTTAAATGAAGTTAGTGGTAAACATTTAAATAAATTACGTACTGAATTGTAAAATTTAGAAATGGAGTAAGTAAATGATCTCTTAAAAAATTCAGATCTATGCGATTTATAATCTAATAAACCTCTATGTCTTAAATTCAAATTATGTATATCAGTACGAAATGTAATTTTACAGTAAAGATAAGGAGGAGTTTTTGTCAAAATTACTTTATGATAAAATACTAACCAATGCAACATACGACGTTTTTCCATGTTGAGCCAACTAGTTTCTACTATTTTGTGGGATATATGTTCAAGGCGTCTAACACCGTGGATAAGTCTCAAACAGGAGTTCTGAACAATTTGTATTCTTCTTTTAGTTGATTTATCAATACAGGGTCCGTACACGGTATCACAATAGTTAAACTGTGACAATACGAGAGATTCGCATAGAAGCGTTTTTATTTTCTTATTTTTACTTGTCTATTATTATAAATTAATTTAAGATTTCCATAGGATCGACGTATACAGTTATTGATATGCTCACGAAATCTAAGCGAACAGTCTAGAGTAAGACCTAAATTTCGGGCACTGTCTTTAATAGGAATTATTGTATCATTTATTTTGATTTGAATAAGCGGCAATGCTGCAGATCTAGTATTTCTACCACCAAATAAAATAACCACAGATTTGGCAGGATTAATTTTAAGAGAATGGGAAGCGGCAAATTGTACCAAGTTGTTTAAGTCATCATTAATAAAATTACAAGCAGCAAGGGTATCATTAGGGTTGAATGAATAATACAATTGCATATCATCCGCATACTGATGATACACACAATGTTTTAATATTTTACAGAGGCCAGAAGAATAAATTATATAGAGCAACGGACCTAAAATAGATCATTGGGGCACACCATATTTAATTGTTAAAAAATTGGACTGATCATACGGCAATATTACACACTGTTGCCTGTTTCGTAGATAATTTTTGAAAAATTGTAAAGCTCTGACATCAAATCCTAAATAGTGTAAAATCTATATTAAAATGTTATAGTTTATTGTGTCAAAGACCTTAGAAAAATCAAGTAGTATTAATGCAGTTACCTTCAAAAGTGCAGACACGCAACTGTGATTAGAACGAAATCCAGACTGTCAATTTGAAAATAGTCGATGCATATTAAAATATGTTCTAATTTGAAAATCTACCACCTTTTCCAAAACCTTTGATAGCACAGGAAGAATGCTGATAGGCCTAAGATCTTTTAATTCCTTAGGCATATTTATTTTAGGTATAGGTATTACATGAGCCATTTTCCACTGGTTCGGAATAACACCCTCCAACAAACAAAAATTAATTAAATGAGTAATAAATGGCACCAAGAAAGGACAACACAGGTGTATCATCAGTATACTAATGCCATCGCTTCCAGAAGCTTTAGAAGTAATTGAATTTATTTGTTGAAGGATGAATTCATCGGCAACAGCTTCAAAAGCAAATTTTGTAGTAATATCTGATATAAGATTTTCATAACGACTAAGAACATCCGGACTTGTTTGATCAATACCTTCAACCGAGTTAAGAAAGTAATCATTTATTAAGTTAGCATTACCAATAGTGGACGAGATGGTGAAAGGTGCTTTTTTGTTATAAATATCACAATTTTTAAATTTTCTCCAAAAAAGTTTAGGATTACTCTGACCGAATTTATAATTTAAGTACGCTCTCTTTTCGTTTCTTACAGATAATGTTACAAGATTTCGAAGTGATTTATAATAATTCCAATGTTCCGGACGTTTGGACTTTTTAAAACGTTTATAAGCGTCATCTCTTAGCTTCATCATAAATTTAATGTTATCCGTAAGCTAAGGAGCCCTTGGTTTAAAAAATGTAGCCGTTTTAAACGGAGCGAAAATATCAAAAATATGTAAAATGTGATTATTTAAGAAATTAATTTTGTCATCAATTAATTCAATGTCATATATGGGATGCAACGGTAAAGTTGTTAAATATTCTAGAAAATGATCGTGATTAAAGTTAGAAAAGTCTCGAAAAGTATGAATTACTGGTTGCAACTTATCCACCGAAATATTAAGATTACAGTATATTAGCTCGTGATCAGAAAAAGTATGCAAATGCTTAGTACCAGAGTTAACTATCAAGTTGGAATTACTGACAAGAATATGATCCAAAAGTGTAGCTGTCGTAGCAGTGATTCTAGTCGGTTCATTTATAAGTTGTTTTAAACCAATGGTGTCGAGCATAGAAGTGTATTCGATAGTTTCAGCAGAGCTAATATCAAATAGATCAATATTTATATCTCCAACTCAAATTATTTCATCATGGGCATGAAACAAATTACGATAATTTTCCTCCGATGTCTCAATAAATTCACGATACTTTCTCCTGTGGGGTAAGTAGATTGCACCAATTGCATATTTACGTTTATTCAGGCGAACTTGTATCCACAATTGCTCAAAATCTAAATGATTTTTTACGCTAGTAATAAGCTCAAAAGTTAAAAAAGTTTTTATATATACCGCAATGCCGGCGCCGCCTCCAAAGCTAAGGCGATCTTTACGAAGTAATGTGTAATTTTCAATGTAAATAACATTATCACTTATGTTGCTATTAAGAAAAGTTTCAGTGATAAAGCTTATATCGTAATTATTAAGTGTAATATGATCCTTAAGAATATGAAAGGCATTCGTGAGTGATCGAGCATTAACGTGGGCAACAGTTACGCAATTAATAGTTTTCAATTAAAAATGTATTTAAAAGTAGAAATATCCTAGGAAATAGTTAAAAACTAAAAATATTTTAAAAGAATGTAGCAAAACAAATTAATTGCCTTAGACAAAAAAAAATAAACGACAAAAACTGAACACATGAATCCGACATTAAAAAAATTTAACATCTAATTGCATATATTTTCCAGATCTTTTATGGTTTTAATGCGCACTTTTTTATTGTCTTTATTTACAATAATGGCACCGTCTTGGGACCATACGTTCTTGAAGCCAAAATGTTCACATGCATTATTTAGAATATCTGACCTGGTTTTGTTAGATCCTCTCTTATCACAGGTACCTTTTAGTTTCTTTTTTGATTGAAACACTTGCGCACGAAAACGATAGCTTGTGAATTTTATAATTATGGCTCTGGGTCTTTTAGCTCCAGGTTTAAATGCACCCACCCGGTGACATCGGTCAATATGAGCTTCTTCTATGGAAATTCCTAGCTTATCCCTGAATATATCGGCCACAGCTTGTTCCACACTTTCATATTTATCTTCTCCGACACCAAAAACTCGCAAGGAATTTCGCCTTGAGTACTGCTCCAATTCATCTACAGTATTTATTAATTTTGCATTTTCTTCTTTTAATTGCGAATTGATTTTTTCCAGACTATTACATTTTTCTATTAACTCTTCTAACTTGCCCTCAATTTTCTGCATTATTCGTTCGGATAGTTTGGTCGCTAGTGCTTCCAGAACGTCATCGTTGATAAGACACTCATCAATGGATTTTTTGGCAAGGTCGCGTATATCTCGTTGCTGAGTTTAGGTGAACACAATTTTTGCAATTTAATAATTAAACTAACTTTTACAACTGCTAAGTATCACGATCGGAACCACGTGCTCAGGAACACCTACTCACTTCGGCCGCTCATGCCAGAATGATATTTTGTTTTTTATAGTACTACGAGTATAAAGCAAAAAATGTAACTAGGACAAAATTATGATTCATTCTGTGTGCTATAAAAATAATGCAGATAAAGCAATGATACCGCAACCTGACCTAGGTCGACACCTACCCTTTGATTCATAAAAAATAAGTTTCTCTTGCAGCTTTGGGACAGGTTCAGAAACAGCCTCATAATTTTTAGACGTCCATTTTTTATGAAGATAAGAGGCTGTATTTTTTGTTGGATTAATAAATGCATTTGCCAGCATTCCCCCTGGATGTTCATTCCAGATTAGGTGAGTTTTATAATAACGACAAGCTTTAGCAGCACTCGTCCCATTATTAAAATATTCTTCAAATCATTCATTAGTGTGAAAGTGCATGCAATAAGTAGGTATTTTATCACACATCATACAAACAGTTTATCAAATTATAATGATGTTTTATACTGTTATTTTTTGTATTAAGTTCCACTTTTATTTAGGGTAAACCACCCAATCATTGGCACAATTAAGAGAATGTTGGAGTATGGCAGCATTTTACAATTACCTGACATGTATTTCACTAAAAATAAATGTTCTGGTCTCTTTAATGAACTTTACTTTTTATTTCTGAGCTAATTCAGTTCGTGCTATTCAGTTTAATTACTAAAAAATAAATTGCTGAACAACTACCAAAAACTCAGTTATTGGCAGTGAAAGATTAATCATTGCCACATCCTCAACTAGTTATTGGCATAGGAAAGTTCGTTCGAGTTTCAGTCGAAAAAAAGGTACCTACTAGTGAAAACCCATGCCCTAAATAAGGAGAATTCGTCAGAGAATTTAATTTATTCATTATTGAACACAAGAAACTATAACAAAAAAATTCAGATAAAAAAGTATACAATTTTTATGGTCTTTTTAGGCACGTTTGGCAAGTAAAGGGTTCTGCAAAAATGTTATATTTCTTAAGGCAGCTAATATGGTATTGACGTGCATAGCAATTACGGCACCTTAGTCCTTTATTGCTTTGAGTGATGTCGAAAGTGCATGTATAGCACAATCCTATTTGTACTCGATATTTGTCGTTCTGAGGATCTCCAAGCGTTTCTTTCTCTTCGTCCAGGGATTTTAGATGAGTTGCTTTAGTAGTTAGTATTCGCTGTTCATTTGTTTTAAAACCTGCTATCGTTTCATTCTCTCCATCGAAATCAAGTACTCTCACATGACTTTTAGTATTTTTTCGCTGCTCATTTGTCTTATCAGGCTTTATCACTACATCAGATAAAATTTCAATTTTTTTTCCTTGGCTTTTTGGATGACAGTTTTGGTTGGTTTGACTTTTTTGGTTGCCTTTTTCCTTTCTCTCTTTTCTATTCTCTTCTTTTTTTCATTTTCTAATCTTTCACTTTTTGTTTTTACTCAACCCAACAAACACACTTGCAACGGGCCAGTGCAGTATCAACACTTGATTCCATCACAAGTAGTGCATGTCCAACGCTGGCAATCTGCACAGGACCTGTGCGCAGCTGTCACAACGGCGACCATGTGGTGCGATGCATCACTAACAGCATTGGGGCAGCATTGCCCCTGCGCTTTACCAGAGTCGAAACCATTGCACTTTGCCATAAACTGGCCCGACACTTTAGGTTCACTATAATTCTGCAGTTTTCCACAATAAAACCATCAATTAACACAAAGATTAACAGCACTGGTCCAACATTCAACCAAGCAAATATTCAAAATAAAAAATTGTATTCATTGATTATTACATAGTTGTACTCTTTCATATAACAGTAAGAAAGCAGTAAAAAATAGTAATAATTATAAATCAATGCTGACCATGCACCTACATCACAAAACCCCTCTCTTCAACCATTAAGAACAGCTGATCGTCTGTAAAGAATGTAAGCAACGCCACAAGAATTGCATAGAATCAATATTTGAAATTGCGTTCTAATAATATCCAACAACATTTAGGACTAATTACTACACCGAACATGAAACCGTATGTAACAGTAATGCGGTTAACACCGCAAAATAATCTTAAATATTATAACGTAATTTAGCTAAAAACAACAATTTCAAATATTGGTTCTACGCAATTCTTATGGCGTTGCTTACATTCTTTACAGGCGATCAGCTGTTTTAATGGTCGAAGAGAGGGGATTGTGAAATCAGCGTATCGACCACCGACGACCACTATAGCAGTATAGTATTCCAACCAGAAATTGGAAAGCTATTTAAAATCAGGCCAACATTGAGAACAGTAAGTCACTTCGTAATTTAATTCATAAAATTACTGTTTAATTGTCATTCAATGACACTTCGATAATAACCCTCAAATGTGACAGATGCATTGGGAAGTTTGGAAGATATATACGTTTTTCAAAATTGTCTATGCTACTATACGGTTTTAAAAACTCAACTAGTACCTACTTAAATCATGCACAATGTTACAATGCCTTAATAAAACAGTTATATGTACAATTTACAGATGAACTGTCATTACTTGAAAGCTGATTGACATTAGAATATTATTTACTGATTGTATGAAACCAACTTAGACATGACTTACACTTTTCATGGTGTACTGGATTTTAAATAACTTTCCAATTTTTGGTTGGAATACTATACCATGTAACAAAGTCCTCCATTCTTAAGGTATAAGTACATATTTATACAATGTAAATACCATACCAATTATATTAAAAATAAAAACAATATGAAAGATAATTAACCTCAATTGTACAAAAAAACAAAGTGCCTACCTTCTTAGGTATACATGTTTATATAATATAATACTAATTATTATACATATTAAAAGTAAAAAAGTGAACAAGCTAATTCAACGGAATTGCACAAAAAACAATAGGTAGTTACACAAAGTGCTACCTTCTTAGGTATACATGTTTATATAATATATAATACTAATTATTGTATATTAAAAGTAAAAAAAGGAACAAGCTAATTTAACGGAATTGCACAAAAAACAATAGGTAGCTACACAAAGTGCTACCTTCTAAGGTATTACATGTTTATATAATATAATACTAATTATGTAGCATATTATACAGCGCCACGTTGATCAAGTTGTTGCTGCCTATCGGTCTGTAATATATTATTGTTAAACAGGTATTATGTATAGACTGAAAATTATAATATAAATACCTTACTGACGATAGCAGTTCATTGATTGCAGTGTGCGTAACCCTATTTTTCAGTGCCCAAGAAGCTAAAAATGCTTTGGGTGATTCCAAGGGGACTTCAAGATCCGGAGATGGGGCATCAGATTTTGGCGGGACAAGTTCATTAACAGAAATCACATCCCGGTCATCACTTTGGCCATCAAGCATTGGCCTTTCTTTACTATTTTCATCGGGTGGAAATAATCTAAGATGGTTTATATTGTTGCAATTATTAGAGTCAGGTGCTAAACCAGAAAGATCGTTGTCATCATTTCTAATAAAAACAGTTCTGCTCCTCATGCTAGAAGAAAATGCAGCCTCAACGCGATTTAATTCAAGTATATTATCGACATTGGACTTGACATTACGGTAAATAGTGCGCTTGCTTTTATGTTTAAGACATGTTAACTTGTTTGCCATTGCTTTACTATTATAGAACAATAATTAAGAGTTGTGTGTTTTGTACTTCAAGCAGACACAAGGGCGTTCCTGCAATGGAAACGAAAAATACTTTTGCTTGCTAATACATATAAAAAAAATAATCTTAAATCAATCGCCCAGCAACATTCATCTTGTGACAGTAATAAATAGAACTTATATTAAATAACTGAAGTCAGATAGTACTTACTTCGTTATCTTATCGGTCATGGCTATAAACAAATCTACAGCTAGGTACACACCGTACTACTTAAACCCATATATATAATACACAATTAGATATATGCTTAAACCACAAACTTAAACACAGCAGAACTCAACACAAAGAAACAACAAACACCTGTTGACCATGCGGTGACATAACCTCTGACAGTCTGACGTCGACACAAGACGCGGTTTACGGTTTCAATTCAACAAGCTGCCAACATTTTCACTAGTTACACCAACAGAGAGAGAGTAGAGAGTATCACGCGACGCGCACGAACTTTTCAGTGCTCGTGTCGAAAATTTAATATTTCAAGTAGTAATAATAATTAAATATTAAATCTAATTAGTCACAATTATAGTGAAAGGTGGTTTTCAGCGGTTATAGTTTGTGCGACTGTGAGCAAGTTATAATCATGTCAAGAAGCTGTGCATCCTGTTTAAACAAACTCGCCAGTTCTAGCACAAGGCACAATCAGCATGTGCAGTGCACAATGTGTAATGATATTTGGCACATAAAATGTGTGGGTACACTTTTCAATGAAAGTGATAAGGTAGGAAACTGGAAATGTAAGAAATGTATTACTATCTCCGATAATGGAAATATAAATGAACCTATTTTAAAGGATCTTTTACGTGCAATTAATTCGCTAACTGTGAAGTGCGACATGTGCGAATCATTAGAATCCTGCCACGCAAAAAATAATGAAACTAACGGTATGATAAGGGAACAAGACAAGAAAATTCAAGAGTGTATGGAACGAATGGATGAGTTATCTATGGATATTTTGCGGGTAGTCATCCTCTTGAAGGAATCATTTAAAACACCGCCGTGGTAAATTGTAAATGCTTTATTTATTTAATACACATAGCGTCACGCTGGACGCTGCTGCTGTGTTGAGTGCTAGAATGCTACTGTCGTTATTAACATTAGTTCGAGCGCGCTCAAAGAACGCGCAAGGCGCAGTTGCCATATCTACTTGAAACTTAACATAAGTCGCCCCCTTGAAGGGTTGGACCTTCAACATAAACACAAACAAATGTTTCGTAATACTAGGACATACATATTTAAATAAAGGTATAGCATTAAAACTAAATCTATCGAAGCGTAACTTCGCGAACTATAAGCCACCGCCTCGAGTGTCAACTGTTTATTCAACTGTCAATCGGTAATAAACATAACTTCGTGATAGCGCGTTTAAACACACCACTTTGAGTCTTAACCGTCACTACTCGTGTCACATTGTCCTTTCCCGGATGGATTTCCAGGATTCGACCCAAAGGCCAGCACATCGAAGGGACGTTGTCTTCCTTCATGAGCACCAAGGAACCGATGTGGATCTTCGGATCAGCATCGAACTGCCATTTTGTCCTCTGCTGGAGGTGATTTAGATATTCCTGTCTCCATCGAGACCAAAAGTGTTGACCAATCAGCTGAAGGTGGCGGTATCGTTTTACAAAATTAACCCTTGAATCCGTCCAATTTCGTTCTGGTACAGCAGTGAGTGGTTGCCCAATCAGGAAATGGGCCGGCGTGATAACTTCGTGGTCATTAGGATCGGATGAGAGAGGGATCAAAGGCCTCGAGTTTAAGATTGCCTCGATTTGAGTCGTTAAAGTATAAAACTCTTCGTAATGTAAGCGAGTCTGATTTAAGACACGTTTTAAATTGTGTTTACACGATTTTATTGCGGCTTCATGCAATCCACCAAAATGTGGTGACCTTGCGGGCATAAAATGCCACTTAATATTTAAGTTCACAATATAATTCTGAAAGCTGGCGTTATTCGCTAAGTTTTGTATAGAAATAAGTTCGTTGTTGCTACCTACGAAATTTGTAGCGTTGTCTGAGTATATATTCATACAAAAACCTCTCCGAGACACGAATCTCTTCAGCACACTCAAAAAACCATCGCTAGTTAAGTCCGTTACGACTTCAATGTGAACAGCCTTTGTGGCTTGACATACAAACATGCAAATGTAACCCTTTATCATTTTATTTGTGCGAGTTTTACCATCTTTCAGCTCGAATGGGCCTGCATAATCGACAGATACCGACATGAACGGTCGAGACGGAATAACGCGAGCTTCGGGCAACTCACCCATTTTAGGAACGATGTTATCATACGGACTCGCCTTAACCCTTCACTGCATGATTTTTAATTTTTCAATAAGAAAATTACTAGGTGGTGTGAAAATATGCTTTATTAACATAAAAAATAGAAAAAAAATTTTTACTTCTATATTGTGCCTTATTTTTGAAAATTTTCTTATGTATCATATATGATACATCATGCAGTTAGCTAATTACAATGAAATTTTTTAAAACAATTATTTTGTTTGTTCAAACATAAGTGAACACCACATTTTTCACATTTTACTGCACTTAAGCGATTGCACTTGAGTAGCTTACATCGTTGTCTGGTGTCGAATACAGGAAAGTGGCCCACTTCGTCAGTTCTGATGTCCTTGGGAGGTACATAAGACGCTGTGGCTTTCTTACGTTTTTTTGAAAGTTGCTCATTCACTGAAGATGGTCTCCCTCGTTTGTTTGTTGACGCTTTACCACATTTACATAGACATTGGGCTACTTCAGCTCTAAATTCCCATAACTGTAAGTATTTCTTTACATTTTCTCCCAATTCTGCTCTTCGTTTCATGACCCGTTTGTACAGTATCCATGCGTTGATTACAGCAAGATCTACTAGATGGTACATGGCACGCATTTTCTTATGTGCGATCTTACTATTTGTTTACCGTTAAGCGGCCAGTAGATTTGTCTTACGTGCGATAATGTGCATTGAGCACCGGAATGAAGTGTACGTTTGTGTTCATAGTCAATCACTAACTGAGTGAAAACGTGTTTAGCTGGGAGAACTATCGGATGCTTCCTTGAATAAGTTAGGTTCGAGTTTTTGAGTCTACCTCCAACGCGTATTAATTTATTGTCATCTAAAAACGGCGAGAGTGATTTAAGTTTACTTTTATGATTTATTTCTTTGCCCTGTTCTAAACACTTCACTTCTTCAGGAAATGCTTGGCGCTGTGCTATTTTAGCCAGACGTTCGGTACTAAATGAAATTTCTTTATTCGTTAAATATGCGATTTCTAGCTCGTTTGTTATCTGTCCGAATTTTTTAAATTCTAAATTGACCTTGATATTTTTGATAAACCTAAAGCATAATGCTGTAATTCTGCTTAATTTGGAGAAACTTGAATAACGCTCGAAAATGTTAAAGTCATTGCTTCTTATATTTTCGCAAAGAAAAGATAAATTAGTTTTCGGTTTTTTAAATTCTATGGTTTGTGACGGAGTTCGAGCGAAGTTGGCAATATTTGTATTTTCAGGCCACGAATCAGGGGGTTCTAACAAGAAAGACGGCCCGTGCCACCATAATTTTCCATCTCTTAAATCCGGTAACGTTGCGCCCCGAGAAATAATATCAGCAGGGTTTTGCGTGGTGGAGATATAATGCCAATCTTGGGTACGCGTTAATTGTTGTATTTCGGCTACACGGTTGGCTATGAAGGTCTGCCAAGTTCGCGGTTCGCTTGAAAGCCATGATAAAACGATCGTTGAATCCGTGTAGAGAAAAACAGCATCGATTTCTATTTCTAAGTGACGTAGACATTTATCTAATAATCGAGATACCAGCAGGGCTCCTAGCAGCTCCAACCTCGGGAGTGTCACCGCCTTTAAAGGAGCTACTCGCGATTTGGCACATAACAAGCAACATTTGACCGCGCCTCCTATATCAACCGATCTTAAATACACGCAACACCCATATGAATTTTCACTAGCGTCACAAAACGCGTGAATTTGAATGTTAATTGGGTTTCTAGCTAGCACGTGACGTGGTATGCGAATCAAATTTATTTTTGAAATTTGTTTTGTAAATTCCTGCCAACTGGAATGCAGTTCTAGGGGAATCGATTCGTCCCAGTTAATTTTTAATTGCCATAGTTTTTGGAGTATTAATTTTGCGCGAATTACTATAGGACCTAAAAGCCCTAGCGGGTCAAATATTTTTGCTATAAAAGATACAACAGTTCGTTTTGTAACCCTATCCGAGTTGGGTAAGAGTTGTTGTCCCTTGTATTCGAATGAATCTAAGGAAGGAATCCATGACACGCCGAGAGTTTTCGTGCTATGATCATCTGTGATTAAATATTGCGAGTCGCTGGATTGCTTTAAAACCCTCACTAAATTTGGATCATTTGACTGAAATTTGCGAATTTCGAACCCGTATTCCGAAAAAATTTTCGTTATATTTTCGCGTATTTTATTTAATTCTTCGCTAGAATGAGAGCCGGAAAGCAGGTCGTCCATATAAAAATCGCATTCGATAATTTTGCTTTCAACTGGATTTTCTTCACCTTTCTCGATCGCAATTTGTTTTAAGCAACGAGTCGTTAAATAACTAGCCGAGGACGTACCGTAAGTTATCGTGTTTAACTGAAAGTATTTTACTGATTCGTTTGGATTGTTGCGCCAAACTATGCGCTGCAAATCTTTATGTTCGTCGTGTATCAAAATGTTTCGGTACATCTTTGTTAGATCTCCGATTAAGACGAAGTTGTGCCTTCTAAAGCGTAAAAGAATAGTGAACAGATCGAATTGTATTACAGGACCTATTTTTAAGACATCGTTAAGCGAGGTATTCGTTGTACTTTTACACGAAGCATCGAAAACAACTCTGACCTTCGTAGTCAAGCTGTCGGGTCGTTCTACGCTATGATGGGGTATATAGTAAGTAGGACCGTTTGACTTCAAGTCGCGTGGAATTTGTGTCATATGCCCTAGCTGCTCATATTCAAGCATAAAGGATTGATAGGCTTGTTTCAATTCGGGACGGTTATTTAATCTTTTCTCTATCGCGTATAAACGATTTAACGCTGTATTCTCCGTGTCGCCTAACTTTAAATAATCGCTTTTCAATGGTAACCTTACGATAAATCGACCTTCCTTATTTCTCGAAACGTTGTTTACAAAATGCTCTTCGCATTCTATTTCTTCGACGGAAAACTTATTTTCATTTAACTCGTGCTCTACTTCTTCTAAGCGCCAGAATTTTTCGACTTGCTCTTCCAACGCGTAGTTTGATGATAGGCATTGAGAAACGAAGCTATTCGCTTGAACGAGATTAGTCGGTATTCGACCAGAAATGATCCAACCCAAAATAGTTTTTTGTAGAATGGGTAAATTTTTTCCGAGTTTAACCTGGCCGACAGAAAGTAATTCAAAAAATATCGAAGCTCCTAGAAGCATATCTATTTTCGAGGGAACATTGTATTCCGGATCGGCTAAAGAAAATTCTTCAGGAATATTTAAATTCGATACATCGCAGAAGTTCTGAGGAACCAAGCCCGTGATTTTATCGATAACGAAAAACGATAGTTTTGTTTTAAACGAATTTTGATTCGAGGACAATTCTATGAAAACTTGTTCGGTTATGTTTGTTTTAATTTGACCTAGACCAGATACTGGCAAACTTATTTTCTTCGTACGCAAGCCTAGTTTATTTACGATATTTTGGGTAACGAAATTTGACTGAGACCCGTTATCGAGTAATACGCGACAAGATATGGGTTGATAGTCCAGTCTGTAGAGATGAAAAAATGCCTTTGCTCAACAAAAAATGGAGTATGAACGGTTTTTATATATGTTGTTCAGGTCGGGATCCTGATGAAAAATCCAAGTTTTCGACCTTGGAGGGGCGCCGCGCGAGCCGCCATCTTGGATTAAAGGTGCTAAAAACGGGTTTTTTCCAACTAGCTCCGCAACGGTTGATCCAACGTCAAAAAAGTTCAATATAAAGTTAAAGGAGACAAGATTGTTGACATTTTTTGTATATTAATTTTTGTTGTAAGTGTAATATGTAACGAGTTGCAGAGGCTGAAAGTTGAACATTTCACCAAAATATCGTTAAACTTTATTTTTGTTGGTACATTTTGTAAGAACAACTTACACTATATTGTTTGTAATATTTTTATACATCAGAATAACGTTCTATAGAGAAATACAAAGTATGATCAAAAATTATTTTCATCTAGTATAGTTATGGAATAGTTCTTAATTTATAAACGCAACTATAAGTCACTTGTATACTCGCACATGCAGTCGTTGTTTTTGATGGATATCGGTTTGACGGGGACAAAAAAATACCAAGACTGCAGAAAGCAGCTGTCTGCGGATGTTATTTCGATGAAACAACGCCGGTTCTAGTTTCTCAAGAACGATTTCTAGCAAATGAAAAGAATAAAGTCCGTCTGATTTCGATGCTGTAAAAACATTCGAACATTACTGTATTACAGTTAAGCAGGCTGAAGAAGATGCTGATGTGTTCATTGTCAACACGGCGATTTCTTTGTGCTCAACATTTGATGCTGTTTTCGCCATTGGAGAAGACGTCGATTTTCTAGTTCTGCTGACGATATTAGCAACATCTACCTTCGCAAACCTGGGAGAGGCAAAATTGTTGAAAGAGTGTATTCTGCAAATAGTTTTAAATATGAAAAAGCAGCTGAGAACATTTTGTTTCTCCATGCATTAGTGGCTGCGACACAACGTCGTCCGTCTACAACCAAGGAAAAACAATTTTTTTTTCGCTTGTCCAGAAAAGCACAAGACTCAATGACACTATAGGCATATTCAAACATCACGATGCCAAACCAGATTATATCGCAGATGCTGAAGCACGCTTTCTCGTTGCTTTGTATGGTGGCTACATGGAAGAAAATACCTTGGAAGAAGTCCGTTACCAAGAAATTCAAGTGCAAGAAACACATTTAATTTTGCTTCTTTGCCACCAACGAAGGACGCTGCACGGTATCACGCATTTAGGACGTATCACCAGGTCCAACAGTGGTATGTATGTAATTGAAAAATATTCACGAGACTGGGGCTGAAAAGTTGGCACGAATGGACTCACTCCAGTAAAAATGACAGAGAATCTATCACCCGAGACTTTATTAAAATTAATTTCATGCCATTGTAAAAAAGGATGCGGCGGAGCATGTGGCTGCGGGAAAAGTGGGATGAAGTGCTCTATTCTGTGTAGATTCTGTAACGGCCAATCATGCGAAAATGCACAAGAAGTTCACATCGAGAATGGGGACGAAGATGAGGACATTTCATCACTGGAAGTCACAAGTCTCTGGAGCAATGACTTCGAAGATAACATTGAGGATAAAGAATCTTATGGAGACGTCAACATCTACCGACCGGAACCTTCAAAAATTAAAAAAAACTAAATAATATAATCGCGAACACGAAACATCACTAAACTGGAGCATCTCTGGTTTGGGCCTACTGGAGATACCACAATAAAAAGAGCGCATATAACTCTACCTCATGGTGATGTGGAAATGAGTTTACTATACGTTTATCAAATTATTATAACTACGTAACGAATAGCCAGAAATAATACAAGAAAAAATTTAAAAAATGAGAAATTACACAATTTTTTAGAGAAATGTTCATCTTTCCGGCGCTGTAACTCCTTTTATATTAGACTTACAAAAAATAGTTATATACAAAAAATCTCAAAAAGCTTGTCTTCTTTAACTTTCAATTAGACTTTCTTGGCGTAGGATCAACCGTTGCGGAGTCATTTGGAAAAAGCCAGTTTTTAGCACCTTTAATCCAAGGTGGCTGCTCGCGCGGCGCTCCTCCAAGGTCGAAAACTTGGATTTTTTATTAGGATCTCGACCTAAACAACATATATAAAAATCGTTTATACTCCATTTTTTGTAAGGCAAAAACCTCTACTGACTGGACTATGATTGTTTGCATTATAAACTGTAACGATTGCTGTTGATAATAAAACAAACGGCTCGGTATTTATCAAATAATTATCCATCGCGGCATGATTGGTTTGAGTATTATGTAACTCGGCATTGCCAAACGTTTGTGTTTGTATATGTTGGTCTTTATTAGATCCATTAACATCCGTATGATTTGAATTTTTTCGAGAATCGTGCAATAAAGTCGCGTGTTTTCGTTTACATATTTTGCACCCTTGCGAATTACAATTTGAATTTTTGTGCCCATACCGAAGGCAATTTGTGCATAGACTTAATTTTCTTGTTTGATTTAAACGATCAGACACAGACAGAGCCTTAAATTTTTCGCAAAAGTAAATAAAATATCCGTCCTTGCAATAAGGACACCTATTCCGATAATTTGTATTAGAATTCGAGTTATTTGTCGTGACCAGCGATCTTGGTTCGTTGTATTTTTTGCCGTTCAAATTATTTAAAGACGTTTTCGTGTCTATCGCCTCTAAAATTTGGCATCGTTGCATAAAAAAGTTATTAAACTCATCGATACTAGGAGAATCCTTATCCTTACTAAATATCTCCCACTCGCGTTTCGAATTTATGTCTAATTTTGCTACGAGAATATAAATTAAAATGGTATTCCACCCCTTTACGTTTTCACCGAGCGCCTCGAGAGACCTATAATTTTTAAAGAACGTGTTCGACAATTGTCTTAGCGCAACATGCGATTCTTTGGATACGATCGGCATATCCATAATTTCCTTTAAATGCGCGTTAACCATTATCTTTTTATTTTGATATCTTCTTTCTAGAAGCTCCCACGCTGTGCGATAATTTGCATCCGTCGGCGATAAAGATGCGATTATATTTTTGGGCTCCCCTTTTAGAGAGGATTCTAAATAATAAAAACGTTGCACATCCGAAAGTGCTTTATTATTATGTACGATTGCTTGAAACATATCGCGAAATCGTTGCCAATCACTATACAATCCGTGAAATTCGGGTAAGGTTAGGAGCGGTAATTTCGCTGAGAGGTTTGGCAACGCAGCGTCTGCGCTAACACCTGTGTGATGACTAACGTTAGCCGACGCCGCCGATTGCGAGCTCGCGTTCACACCTGCAAGCCGTCGATCCAAAATTGTTTGGGCGGTCGCCATCGCTTCGTAATATTTATTTTCCATTGCATCTCGTTCTTGATTGGCTTCCGCCTCGTTATAATTATCAGGAAACTCATTTAAGAGCAACTCCTCGTATTCCGCTTGTGCCGCATTAAAATTTTCTAAGACGCGCTTTATGTTTTCATAACGTACTTGCAATAGTTCGATCGAGTGTACCGAGGCATCGTATTTACTCAAAAAGGTTTGAAATCGTGTTAATTGGCTCTTAATTTGAGCTCTTGCATTTTTTATGCGTTTTAAATCGAGTTCTGCGGTTATACGTTCGCTTTCAGACATCGTGATTTTATTTTTAAACGAGAATAAACTTGAGAAAATCGTCTAAACCACTTAAACGTGATTATTTTCGTGCGATAGTTAATTATACGAGAAACCGAGTAATAATCTTATTTGAATATTAGCGCGATTTGTATTTTTATACGAGAATTATCGAGTTTATTTATATCATCGTGACAATCTTACATGCGAGGAGATAGGTATACGATATAGGAAATAGGTTTAAATGTGGTAAAGGACTAACCTTGAATTATAATCTTCAAATGCGTGTACGTAACCCAGCGTCGATTTCCTGGCTTACTTCTCGTGTTTCCTGGCTAATCCTGCTCAAAGGACCATGGATATTTTGCGGGTAGTCATCCTCTTGAAGGAATCATTTAAAACACCGCCGTGGTAAATTGTAAATGCTTTATTTATTTAATACACATAGCGTCACGCTGGACGCTGCTGCTGTGTTGAGTGCTAGAATGCTACTGTCGTTATTAACATTAGTTCGAGCGCGCTCAAAGAACGCGCAAGGCGCAGTTGCCATATCTACTTGAAACTTAACAATCTAGAACACAGGTATCACTGCAAAAGGAAAATATGAACTTTAAAATTAAAATAAACAATTTGGAGCAATATACTAGAATGAATAGTGTGGAGATCTCAGGTGTATCAGAACCGGATGGTGAGATCATGTTGGCTACCGTAAAAATTATAGGAGATGCATTAGGTTTTCCAATCGAACGCTCTATGATCGACGCATGCCATAGACTAAAGGCTGATTTGCGTAAACCGGATGAACCGCGAAATATAATTTTAAAATTTGTGAGCCGCCTAGACAAAGAGGAATTTTTAAAAACACAAAGGGTTAAACGCAATTTTAATACAAGATCGCTTTCTCAACTTCTTCCGCGACTGGCGATGGATCCACCAAAGCCTATACAGTGTGTCCAAGATAAGGAGGGCCAGTATGGGGATCTCGGTAATGGTAAGAGATACAAATTTGGTTAAATGGGAAGAAAGTTGCGCAATTAAAGGAGTAAAAAAATGACGTCTAGAAATCCTTGGTATGATTTTTCGTTTTTGAATTATCTAAAAAAAACCGAATTTTTGGATTTTATTTTTTATTTTTTTCTGGCGTTAATATTAAAGTTAGAGCGAAACTGATTAAACTTCTTTATATCAACTTTTAGTGGACTTAATGATTACGTTATCAATTTTTTTATCCGACGTTTCGTCTTCAAGAAACCATCATCAACTTCATTTTTTTAAATACGGTCCTGGTATTTTTATGCCAAATTTGCAAAGCCCTTGTTACTCTGAATTCAACAATGTGCCACATATTATTGTTTAATTACGTTTCGAGCTTTTTTCTGATCATCATCAGAAATTTTTTTAGATACGGACCTGCATTTCTCATAATTTTGTAAAAATAAGTTCATACAGTAAGATAGGCGTTTTTAGATGCCGTTAAAATATTAAAATGCACATCATAATGTCATAATTCTGATACATTAATTTAATAAGCAACCAATAACTATTAACAATAAACAACAAATAAATGAACAAAAGATAGGCAGAAAGAATGAGAAAACGAGCCTTGAAACAATGTAATAGGTATTTAACGTTTTGAAATAGAAGAAGAACTTAGAAGATTGGTTCTTGAAGCCTTTCAAAGTATAGCGCCAGTATTGCTGAATAATGTTTTAGATTCTACAGTTAGATGTTACCTATTTATGCATGGAGAATGATGGCAACCTTTTTGAATACCTTCTGTAAATTTAATACCTATTAAATGGTTTCGATGTTCGTTTTGTTATTCTTTCTGTCTATCTTTTGTTCATTTCTTTTTTGTTTATTGTTAATAGTTATTGGTTGCTTATTAAATTAATGTATCAGAATTATGACATTATGATGTGCATTTTAATATTTTAACGGCATCTAAAAACGCCTATCTTACTGTATGAACTTATTTTTACAAAATTATGAGAAATGCAGGTCCGTATCTAAAAAATTTTCTGATGATGATCAGAAAAAAGCTCGAAACGTAATTAAACCATAATATGTGGTACATTGTTGAATTTAGAGTAACAAGGGCTTTGCAAATTTGGCATAAAAAAACCAGGACCGTATTTAAAAAAATGAAGTTGATGATGGTTTCTCGAAGACGAAACGTTGGATAAAAAAATTGATAACGTAATCATTAAGTCCACTAAAAGTTGCTATAAAGAAGTTTAATCAGTTTCGCTCTAACTTTAATATTAACGCCAGAAAAAAATTAAAAAGAAAATCCAAAAATTCGGTTTTTTTGAGATAATTCAAAAACGAAAAATCATATCAAGGATTTCTAGACGTCATTTTTTTAGTCCTTTAATTGCACAACTTTCTTCCCATTTAACCAAATTTGTATCTCTTACCATTACCGAGATCCCCATACTGGCCCTCCTTATCTTGGACACACTGTATACATCAATGGATCACTAACAGCCGAGAATAAACAACTTTTTTGGAAATGCAGGGAATTCAAGAGAGCGAATAACATTAAACACCTATGGATTAGAAATGGGAAAATTTATAAGAGAAAAGAAGATAACAGCCAAGTTTATATTATATCTACACCCAACGATTTGAATGATGTGCACTAATGGTAGCAACTCTTATTTAAAAATTCTTTATCAAAACGTTAGAGGGTTAAACACAAAAGCAAAAAAATTTAAGTTAAATGTTATCTCTAGTAATTATGACATTATTTTGTTAACTGAAAGTGGGTTAAGTGATTTTGTGTATGACGGTGAGTTATTTCCATCTACGTATACTGTATACAGAAGGGATTGTGCTTTGGTCAACAAATCAGGTGGAGGCGGTGTACTGATAGCAGTAAAATCGAACCTGAACAGTCAAAGATGTCTTTTTGATACGGTATGTGAGGACATATGGGTTAAGTTAAGTATGAACTCGTTTGCTTTATATTTATGTTGCGTGTATATTCCGCCCAATTCTTCTTTTCAATTATATCGTTCCTTTTATGATGGATGTGAATTAAATTTTATTGGCAATAATAGGAATTTGTTTGTTGCAGGCTATTTTAATTTGCCTAGGTTAAATAGAGCACATAATATTTCTAACTTAACTGAAAAAGAATCTGAGTATTTTAATTTCTTAAATTTATTATCTTTAGAGCAATATAACACAATATTAAATGCTAATGGTGTATATCTGGATCTCATATTAACAAATGTAGTAAGCAACAATTTTACTGTGGAGCTAGGAACCCCGCTTGTACCAGAAGATGCCCATCATCCTACATTATATTGTGAATTAGAATGCATCAGTAAATTTGTGGGCAGTTCTGATACACTACCGGAAAGCCGACTTTTTAAAGTTGTATCATGGTATTCGCAATACAGATTGGAATTTTGAAGGTGTTACTGATGTTGACACTGCAGTAGATATCTTGTACAATGTATTGTATAATGTATTGGACGAAGCGGTCCCCAAAACTAAAAATATAAAGCGACGTTACCCCTGTTGGTTTACACCGGACATTATCAGATATATTAAACGAAAAGACAGGTTTAGGAAACTGTACAGAAAAACCAAAATCGAAAATTACCGTTTAAATTTTGTTTATTTGAGACTAAAAGTTAAAGTTGACACTGCCAATGCATATAAAAACTATATAAAAGACGTGGAAGATAATTTAAATGTTCAACCTGACACATTTTGGTCTTTTTTGAAATCGATTCGGAGAAACAACAGCAGTGACGTCGTAACGCAATATAACGGTATACGTTTGGAACGGAATACCTCTGAAGCAGATTCATTTGCAAATTATTTTCAATCCGTGTACTCGAAAGAAAGAGCAGCCTACAATTTGACTGACATTCAACAGTCGTTTCCATTAATAAATAATAGTTTGCATATTACTGATATTACTCCAGATGACATTTTACTAGCTATTAAAAACCTTAAGCCTCTAAGAAATCTGTGGGACCGGACAAAGTACCGGCATATATATTCAAGGCTTGTGCGGAATATTTTGTAAAACCACTACAATTTATTTACAATTTAATAATAAATACTGCAACGTTTCCCAGCCAGTGGAGGATAACGAAAGTATGCCCCATATTTAAGAACGGTAGTAAAAATGACGTAATCAATTACAGGCCAGTATCTCTTGTTTCAGTTGCCTGCAAGATATTTGTGTCCATAATATATAAATATCTTTACACTTTTATTAAACCTCATATCAGTACCTCCCAACATGGTTTTGTACCGCGTAGGTCAACGATAACCAATCTATTACTTTTTACAGAATTTATTTCAGAGAGTATCAGTAAACATTTACAAGCAGACGTAATCTACACTGACTTCGAAAAAGCATTGGATCGGGTTAATCATGATGTACTTTTGAAAAAGCTTTATGATTACGGAGTTGGTGAAAATTTATTATTATTATTATTTATATCTTATTTAAAACACAGACATCAATATGTAGTTTACAACGGTAAAACATCTTCGAAATTCGAAACTTTATCAGGCGTGCCTCAAGGCAGCAATTTGGGGCCTTTATTGTTTTTAATACTTATTAATGATCTACCACAAAATGTGATTAACTCAGAATGTCAACTAT
This sequence comes from Agriotes lineatus, assembly GCA_940337035.1. Lineage (NCBI taxonomy): Eukaryota > Metazoa > Arthropoda > Insecta > Coleoptera > Elateridae > Agriotes > Agriotes lineatus. The sequence continues at coordinate 95,997 of CALNHX010000705.1, read as the reverse complement.
TTGCTGATGATTTTAAGATATACAGTGTGTACATAAAGTAAGGAATAAATTCATTATCTAGAAAAGGAAAAGGTTTTCGGAAAAATCCTCGGACACGTCAACCTTTGTTTTAAGATGCGCACCTTTTGACGTTCTAGTCCCATTGGTGACATCATTACTGTTCCGGATATGACGTCATCGACATTTTTTTCAAATGGCAACCTCTATTTTTGACAGCGCCATTTGAAAGAGCATATTTTTCTGCATACAGCACATCAAAATCTTTGTCATGTTACATAAGGAAATTTTCGAGAAAATTAATGTTATAACGATTTAATTAATTTTAATTAATTTATTTTATTTAGTTAATTGAACAAACTAATTAATTAAGTGTTGAAACTGAAGTCCTTCCTAGCTTTGTAAAGGTTTCTAAGTCATAAAAAACCACTCTTTTTATTATGGCAAAAAAGACATTTTATCCACAATCACCTTATAATTGAAGTTTTATCCACACTTATGAACCGTCTAAAGTACCACTTTATCCACTAGTGGAATAATGAAATTACTTTATTTCACTAGTTGGATAAAACCATGTCACTTACTACTGCAGTGTTGGTAGCACTGTCAAGCTATACCAAATTCGAAATTTGTACGTTAAGTTTTGCGTCAATCTGTGTTAAATAACAAACAAAACTTAACCTCTCTCGAATTTGACATAGACTGACAATACACTTCAGTACTGCCAAACGTATAACATTTGATCTTTCGGTACTTTCCAAATTGTCACTGACTTTTCATGGCTGTCAATACAAAACGTATGTTTTTTACTTCCTTTTACGATAAAGGAAGTATTGAATTCACCTCAAAAATTAAAAATTGAGTTTTCAACAGATCTTCACGTTTTAGAGTCCCCTGAATTAATTAGGTTGTTCAATTAACTGAATAAAATAAATTAATTTTAAATCACTATAACATTAATTTTATCGAAAATTTCCTTATGTAACATGACAAAACTTTTGATGTGTTGTGTGCAGAAAAATATGCTCTTTCAAATGGCGCTGTCAAAAATAAAGGTTGCCATTTGAAAAAAATGTCGATGACGTCATATCCGGAACAGTAATGATGTCACCAATGAGACTAGAACGTCAAAAGATGCGCATCTTAAAACAAAGGTTGACATGTCTAGGATTTTTCCGAAAAGCTTTCCCTTTTCTAGATAATGAATTTATTCCTTACTTTATGTACACACGTATAAAGGGATTACCTGTTTAAAAGATTGCCTTTTGTTACAGGAAGATATTGATCGAGTGTATACTTGGACGGTAAAAAACGAACTTACATTTAACATAAAAAAATGCGTGATTGTTAATTTTTCAAAAAGAGTTGACTTACATCGATATCACTACAAAATCGGAAATGTGTTATTGGAAACAAGGCAAGGAATAAAGGATTTAGGAGTATACTTTGATAACAAACTGAATTTTAACTCTCATGTTAACCAGTGTGTCAAAAAAGCATATAAACAACTTGGATTTATACTAAGAAATTCCGCTTGCTTCCAAAACATCAATACTTACAAAAGGCTATATAATTCCTTTGTCAGATGTCATCTGGAGTACGCGTCGGTTGTTTGGTCACCGTGTTATAATTTCTATATTAATGCGATTGAGAAAGTTCAAAAAAGGTTTCTTAGATTTTTATAGTATAAAATGTATGGTCAATATACGTATCTCATACCAACTTCTGAATTACGTGCAGAATTTAATATACTGTCATTAGAAAGACGACGTAAATTACTTTCGGCAATAATTGTTTACAAGATTTTGCATAATTTAATAGACTGTTCCAGTCTTCTACGGTTTTTCAAATTTAATGTTCCGCATTATCCCAGTAGAAACAGATCTGTATTTTACATTAGTACTTGCAGAACTAACTTTTCGATGAATTCGCCTATTTATAAACTAAGTACTGTATCTAATAACTTCAGCCATTTGGATATATTTGCAATGAGTCTGGCTTCATATAAAAAAGGTTTAATATTGGAACTTATTAGATAGGGCAGGGTGTTTGGTGGGTGTCGGGATGGGATGGTGCGGTGCCGTCGTCTGGTTGTGCAGCATCAGCGTGTATTGTACGCTGTTGATAGGGGACCCGATGCTGGTGTGTGCTTCTGTCGTGACACTACACTGACACTTCGTTTAGTATTAACTTTTATTCGCAGCTGCGACTATGTAGATTCCGCATTTATTTTATTTTTTTCTTATAAATTAATTGTGTGTGTCTTTTAATATGATTACTACATATTACTATTACGGTATCTCTATTTTTGTATTTTCTTATATGTATATATGTAATATTGCAACCTTTATTTGGTGGTAACTGTTGGTTGCATAAATAAATAAATAAATAAAACATCCTGTAAAGAAAGTCACTAAAAGGGGAATAGGTGTTCAAAGCATCTACAAAGTGACATTCAACTTCCGCTTTTACGTTAATGGACCGGCAACGTAGCGATACATTCAAATTTACAGGCAGTTGGACGTGAATGGACCAGCATCGTAGCGACACATCAAATGTTTAACACTTTGGTATGCGCTTATAAAGCATTGGCATGGTATTGGTATACTACAGCCGCCGGTTTCCCAGCATTTCCAGCACGGAACCGGCATTCGGCCAATGCTTGCATGTTTGTTGGGAAATATCTTCTTCCAACCGCTGGAAGTTATGACGTAGGGAACTTTTTCTTTGTGAGCTTTTGAAGTATTCTTCCTCTTCGGTGTTTGTGGCCAAAATATAATTTATTTTAAATCTTTAGCGTTTTGTGAGTTTTCGCCTGTTTGATCACTTGATGTAATCGTTACAGCTGGGACCGGTTTACCTGAAATAAATGATTCAATATGACCAGGACCCACATCTTCACAAACTTGTGGCTGATAATAAAAAACTATTGGAAGAGATACGGATGAAGGATGTTCCTTATATATTCATAAAATACCTCAGCTTTCATCCACCCCGTATCGCTGGTACCAACGCCCCAGCCTTGAGGAACTGAGTCAGCAATAAGCTTTGGCAGCCTTTTGTAAGGGTAAATTATCATCGGCGGTGTCACCTTTCCATCTGCTCCAAACGTGAACATGACGGTTAAAGACGTTTTAGCCATAACTCCATCTACTTCATACACATCATTCGACCCACGTATCGCCAGCACTTTACCCTTCTTTGGGCACAAGAGGAATCCCGTTTCGTCACCATTATAAAGCCTTGATGGATCTTTCAATAAGTAGTCCAAACCCTTTTCTTTCAAGTAGTTCTCTGTGTCTTTGAACCAATTACGTATATTGACTTCGCTTACTTTGAAACTGCTTTGCGTCACTGCTTCAGGTGTCCGTTCAATGATGTAATCATTACGTTTCAGAAATAATTTGTACCAGGAATGTTCAGGCAAATTATCTTTGAATAGTTTGTTTATTATTGGCATCTAAGTAGTTTTTGACACTCAACTGCAAATCTTCCTTGCGGCGAGGAAATCCTTTCTGTTGACTTTCGCCAATCCAATCGCACAAGGTTTTTTCTTCAGCTGCCGATAAGACGGAAGATGGTCCGTGTCTAACCTTCCTGAACTTATCAGAAAGTCGAAACTGCAATGTACTTCTGGGAATTTTATATATCTTTGAAGCTCTGTCCTTGGCCATTCCATTATGAATAGCGTGCAGGGTCTCGTTGACAACATGTTCCTTGTATTTTTTGTTGTAGGCCTCCCCCTTCTTTACTTTCACCATTTTTACTGGAAAATAGGTATAATAACTGCTCTCGTAAAATAGTTTATCAGCAGCAAAAAATAAATAAAATCTAGGTATTCATCGAAAGCTCTGCACCTGAAAGTACCTACCTACAACCTAGTTAATTATCCATCTGCCTAAAAATTAAAAATATCTCCTGCCTAGGTAGGTAAGTTTTTAGGTGGGTGCTAGGTAAAATCAGGCATGCCAATGATAAGCCGAATAAGCAGCACGTTCAAAACCAATTATTGGCAGTGGTTGCCAATGACTAAAGAGTGGCACGAAAGTTTGGCTAGTAGTTGGCATGCTAAAAAAATATTTAAAATGTGAACCTAGGCTGTTGGAATGATTGAGAACTTCAAACATAACCTATATGTTATAGTTCCAAATAGGTACCATCATAATTTTAAGCTAGTTAGGAGCATATGAACGAACAGAACACTTACCTTATGGAAAAATAGTAGTTAGTGGGCTTGCCCAAACAGCGACCTATTACAGTATTTTTCTAGACGAAACGCAAATGCCTGCAGCTACAACAACTTGACACTGCCAATAACTGAATTCGACCGAATCCCAATCTGGCGGAAAATTAAAAAAAAACACCTGCCTTACTTTGTTAAATGGAATTTTTAAACGAAACTGCCAATAACTGGGGGAATGCCGACAATTGGGTAGCTTACCCTATCTAGGAAACCACTGACCCTGTGGACTGAAAGATACAATGGTGGCAAGTTTACTAAAATTAAAATCGTACCTCTTTTGAGATATTCGGATATTCGAAATACCCGCTTGTTCCTACAGTATGGGTGTGACACCACTGACCCAGTGGACTGAAAGATGCAATGGTGGCAAGTTTACTAAAATTAAAATCGTACCTCTTTTGAGATTTTCGGATATCATAAATACCCACTTGTTCCTACAGTATGGTTCTGAACCAAATCCACAGTTATTCTGCCACACAGGCATGGTTTCAATTTCAGGTATTTCTAATTACGTTTAATACCTGGAGTACATTTTTTATAAGGATATCCAACTGCACCGCAGCCTGTGTTCAATTCAGTTGTATGAGCACTAGATCTTTTCTTTACTGTTCTATGCTGAGATACATAATATTCACTTATGGCACACAACTCTTGAACAAATAGAAACCAAGCATGAATTTACATAATACAAAAATGATAAGCACTCGAGTACCTACCTATTTTCATTTTATTACGTTACATACTCACCTTTCTGGATTCGAAAATTCCCCACTTCATATCTATTTTGTTGAAGTATGACCCTCGAACAAATTTAAATAAGCATCGGCTTGGTCGCTATTAGTAACATTTATACGTAAAATAAAACGTTTTCGATCGGCTTCTTGTATTTCACATTGATATCCACCTGTTCGCGTAAAACTTAAAATGCCCTCCGAATTCATTATTTCACGATTGCATTGAAAGACAGCGTTTTAAAATGAAAATTGCAAAATACGAGAAACAAATCATAAACAAATACAGCATTCACCACCGCATAGCTGATCTGGCTTGCGCGCCGGCATATGGGCATGTGTCATGTCCTTCTAACGTTTCCGTCGCTCGCAGGCAACCAATCCGGCTGCAGTATATGGTCCTATGCTCCTAGCGTCCTGTGTTTCAAAATATGCTGTTTTCATTTTAGTTTATACAGGATGACAGGAAACGATCATAATTCATAAACTAAGGACTTTTCTGGAGTAATTATTGTGTTCCTGGAAGCTACGGGGCCTCAAATGACAGTTCCCAGTAAATATAGACAGCGTAGTGATTGACAAGGGTGCTTGCACCTGCATAAAATGAATAAGCTTATTTATGACTCCTAATTCTCGGAGTAAGAGAACTGTGCAATTGAATCACTTATTTGAGAAACCAGATAAGTCCCATAAAGATACTTCTGAGATAATAAAAAAAACTGTCTAACTATTTTCAGTTGTCACTTTTTAAATTGTTGTGTTACTAGCTAAGGTCAATGTGAACTAGTCAAAGAGTTTTTTCACAAAGAAGCAGCAATATTCGAAATCAAAGATGACAAAAAGCCGACTTAAAAAATGTACATGTCGACTTTCTCAAATAAATTTTATTTAAAAAAATTACAAAATATTCCTTAACATATTAAAAACATAATTTTATATAGTCTCTGGCTCTAATCCACCATCAACAGTGGGCCATAACAAGATTTCTTTGTAAAAACTTTTGATTTCCTTATTGTCAGGTAGATAACTTGCAACCATTTTAATATTTACCATTTTTTTTATTCTTACGTAATAGGAACTTTAATATTGGGGTAAGCCACAGCCACCTACAGTTTCAAGCCGGAGCGTAAAATGTTGCAACGTCGCCGTACTGATAAATAGGAGGCCTGACCGGCAAACTACAAGCATTTGTCTCCGTCCGTGCTCGCCCTAATACTTACATTACCTTAAGTTTGAATTTGAGATTTTTTACCATCATTTATTATTATCAGTATCTTGAAATAGGTTTTTTAAATTTTCCAGCTTATAGGTAGCTAATCATCCATAATAAACCAACTTCGTATTAAGAATATTTATTTTTTTTATCGAAAGTTAAAATTAGTCTTGAATAACATAACACAGTAGTACCTATCATTGTTCATACAGTAATGCCTAACATTACAATTCTAAAGAAAATGATTTTTAAACTAACTAAGCGTAGCCTAGCATAGCCATCTACACTAATTTATTTATTAAATGTACTAATTTTACGGCTATTACCAGCATTTTTCTTTTCAACGATGACATTGTTCTTTTGCTTGCTGTAATTATTTAACAAAATATTTGATATTGTTGATAACATTGTATTCAACACTATGTCACATTTTACTGAAGAAATGCAGGCATCTGTAAACCAGAAATTATGATCCGGAGTAGTAGAGATAATTTTTTTCGTCAAATTAATAATTAGCGCTTTCGGATATGGATGACTCAAAAATTTTCTTTCGTAAGAGTCTGAAATTAAGCTCTGAAATAGCGATATCGTTATTTTACATATTTCTATCGCAAGATTTGATGGAACAGTAAGAAGTATATTAAAATACGAATCTTCAGCTTGATTCTCATTAATCAGTAGCGTGTAAAAATCCAAACAAAATTTTTTATTTCTTTTTATTTGATGAATGACATAACCACTAACATATATAACTGCGGACATATGCGATTTTATATTATTAACATTAAAATTATCGCTCCATAAATCATAAAATTCGGCATCTCTTCCTTCATCATAGTTTAATGCAACAACTTGATCGGTGGCGTTTTCTAAAATAGTTGCATTAAATTTGATTAGACCATACCGCGAGGAGTGTAAATTTAAAACACTTCGAATTCGTATCTTTTTTTCAGATTCTAAAATCTGGTTGACTGTTACGTTATAGCTACAACCAGACAGTTGTCTGTACCTACTGAAACGATTTTCAAGAGAATCTGTTTGAAATTTTCCTGTTAAAATATACTCAGGTTTCATATTTTTAAAAGAGTATTGCAATATTTCCATTATAACAAGAGTGGCTGTACGAAGAGCATGGTAAGTGTCTTTTGTTAGATGGCCCGTAGGTAAATTTAATTTTTTCTATAGCACATGTTAAAGTGTGCTTTTATCAACTCAAAACAAAAGGTCAAGTTTTACTTTAACAGCAAGGGTAGATAAAGTAGCACTTTAACATCAAGGATAGATAAAGTAATTTAATTTTCTAGATTTTGTTTAAATTAAATATGACAGCTTCGTATTATCGTAGTAACCCAATCCAGCTACTGACATTTTGAAATGTGATTGACTGTCATTATTTTCTTTTGAAATTGTTAAAATTCTTGCTATAGAAAAAAATATTGTATTATACACGACGATAAAGTTATTTCTATCCACTCTTGAATCATTAACGTCTCGACTTCGTCTCGACGTTAAACGATTCACTCGTGGATAAAATTTAACTTTATCGTCTTGTATAATAAATTACTATTATTCCACCTATCTAGCCATAAAATAAAATTTTCTAGAAATTGGAAGCGTTCGTCATACTCGTTATAAAAAGGTTTGGTATCATTAATTCTTTTACAAACACCTTTCAACATTGTTTTTATGTTAACAACAGTCCACCATTTATTTATAATTTTTAAAAATTCTACAGTTCCGTTGTTATCTCCGTACGCAGATTGCAAAGCAGCAATTGTACTTTCATGAAAAACGTTATTCACTAATACAACTTTTTGGCGTTCGATATTGGAAGGGTACAAAGTTTTATGATTTAATTTATAGCATGCCTTTACTATACTGCTTTGTTCCTGCTTATACATTTTACGAAGTTCAGAAAAATGTGCTGTGTTGACTTGAGAAGAAGAATTGTCTTCATGAAAATTTGGATACAGAAAAGTAAGATCGTAATTATTTTGATTTAACCAGTTATTCCTGATGTTCTTAAATATATGAACCGTATCGTATGTCAAATAAATTGATCAATTACTATCTTTTGGATTCGGCATCTTATAATTACACTCTTGATTTTGTGAAAGCAATGAAAAGATATTTCTATTAAGTCTGTTGTTATCAGATATCACAGCTACAATGGTTAAGCTTGAACTCTGAACCAAATCTATAACGTTTTTTGTTACTTGACATAAATAATCGGCTTTTGGATTTTTAACTGGTTCTAAATATACCACCTCTTTAAATTTACCAAAAGCAGAAGTAACCATGTAAGTTTGAATAGTTCTTGCTTCAAGAAGTGGTTCGTTATTTGACTGACCTACAAGTTGTCCTGATTTGTTGGTAAGCGATGATTTTACATAAATCTCATCCATTTGTAAAATGACATATTTTTCTAAGGGTGCTAAAGATTTAGACAAAAAATTAAGAAAATGTTCATTTTCGCTTTGATTTCCAGGAGAAACTTTAAATTTTCTAGACAGTGCACCCAAATGCTTTGGATGAGGCAACTTAAGTAAATTTTCTCTCATACTATTGTAACAAGCGGGAGAATGGGAAAACAGCATGAAAGACATTATAATTGTTGACGAACTGTAGCGCCTCTTTAATCCAGTCTGTAATAAAAATTGTTCGAAAATGAAATCTATTTCATATCTCCTATCAAAGTCTACTTCCCCTTCATTTAAGAATGTTTGCAGTGCGGAAAAACTATCAGCTATAACGTTTATTAACTTAGAAAGCTTACTACCTGTTTCTAAATTATAGGTACGATACTTATTTAGAATAGTTTTTAGCTGAGACCACTTTTCAATTTTATTAGGCTTGTCCAACACGCACTTTAAGTCACTATAATCTATTTCGTAATTCTTGCAAAACACTGCAATGTTTAAGGCAGTATTAATTTTTACAGAAACCTCTAAAGTAGGCACATTTTCAGTGTTGATTATATAAAACAAAACATGGTCTTCACTTACAGCACTTTGCCATTTATTTAAGTCATTTTTATTTAATTGTTTGGGAAAATCAGACACAAATTCTTTAAAATCTTTAATTCGATCATTTTTTAACCGTTCGCTGTGTAACTTTTTTTCGTGAGCTGCAATAGCACTTCTTCTGGCTTCAGGGTTTCTCCGTTCACGCGGTTTAATTTTATTAAGGTATGAAGGTAATTCTGGAAATAATCACGGTTCACTTTCAGGTTTTAGAATCGGGCGGGATCTTTTCCATGTTTTCAGAGATTTATTTTTATCTAAGTATTCTTCATGGTAACTTACATCACTTTCATCAAAATGTTTAATGCACACAACTGAGTTAGTACTTGGAGTCCAGTTTTCGCGAGGTATGTTCCTTAACCACTTTTCTCGAAGAGATTTTTCAGCTGGAAACTTAAATGCTGTTACATATCGATGGCTTAAGTGCAAAACGTCGTATCCCCAATAACCACAATTGTTCAGGGCACACAAAAAACCTTTTGGATTTAATAGCACTTTCTGTACATCAGAATTTGATTATTTTATGTTTATGTTGAATCGTTTCTAACCTTTTCCAAAAACATATTTAATTTTAGTTTTATTTTTTCAAAAACTTAGTGGGTTACGACATATTGTACTCAATATGATTGTAGTATACGACCTTTCACATAATACTTTCAAAATATAATTATAAGTATAAAAACGCAAACTTCAATCATTTATTATGAAAATATATGAAAATAAAGTGTACATTACTATAATAATTAACATTACTTTCAAATTAAAACGGAAAAGTTTTTCTTTTTGGTACAGAAAGGAATATCGTCGTAAAACTTTTTCACTTCGGCTGGTAAGACTTGGGTCAGTTCCTGTAGATGATCATATTTTAGCTTAGTTATTGGAACCCTATGTTTATATAAAGGTTGTTTGGTGAAGCGTGCAGTTGAAATATTTGGCCTTTGTGGAAGTGGTGTATAACTTTCCTGTAGGTAGTCTGTGCTATAATAAATAATGCCATCTGATGCACACTGCAGACATTTCAGATGATTAACAGTAGGATCGCCCTTTTTTCTTCCAGGACGAATAGAGTGATATTTGAAACTGTCTTTGATATCAAAGTTGATAAAAAAATCGTGGGTAAGATAGCGAACTTCAAAAGGGGACGGATTTTTCCTTGCTTCCCTTATCAAAATTGGATACTGACTTGGAATATGAATTTCTTTCCCTTTTAACCGTCTTTCTATTAACGCATGAGCGGAATCGACTTCCATTTGTGTGTGACCTTTTTCCAAATATTTTTGGTAAATGGTCACACCATGTTCCACTGCAAAATTAAGAAGTGCGTTTGCTAGTTGCTAGTTTGCTGTTTTGGTATCCACATCCATCCGAATAAAGTATGATGGTTTTTTTCTCCATAAGACAGAATTCCTCCAAGTGCTTTATTATACAGGTAGTGAATATCGATGCCTCAAGTTCACCTTCCGTTTCATTCCAACAGTAATTCACACAATGATGGTCGCTTAAATTATAAATAGAAAAATTGTGAACTTGCAATTTGGATTTGAAATAAAGTTTGCTGGCATAGAACATTGGACACAGCTTAACTGCCTGCACATCCATAGTAAATACATAACAGTCTCCTCTTGATGCAGCTTCTTTATCCTTTTTTTTCTAGCCTGTTCTTTTCTTTCTATGTGTTGTCTGTATTCTTCTTCAGAAATTTGTCCTACTTTGTAAGAACAACAAAGATCGCATTGATCCTTTTTTGGTTGGTGAATAGAAATATTCAGTTCTGTTAATGTTGACATAAAGGCACAAATGGAAAGTGGTAAATCTTGCCGTGCCTCACAATGTTTTTTGTATAAATTGTAGACCTCTGTTTTATTTTTGAAAGATTCTTCAAAGTATAATTTTTTAGTGTCCGCTCTGCAGTAATGCGATGGTAATTTTGGGATTGCGTTTATAAATTCTATCATCAAGCCTTTTCGTTCGTTATCCTTTTGCTGTTTATTGGTACTTTACTTTTTTACTTCTTTACATTTTGGCATTCCATGGATAGTTGTATTCGTCACCCAATCTCACTGATCTTTCTTTCATTCCTAGTGTACTAAGAAACATTTTTTTGCAGACTTCAATTTCGCATTTCCTACTTGAAGATGGTAATAAAATGATCCTTTTCTTCTAGAATCAGTCTGCACATAGCTTCTTTTCTTCTCTTCATAATTTATAAGAGACCTTACGTAACTTTTTTCTTCTCCCAGTTCAATTTCCAAAACCCATCAAATATATCCTTTCTTACTTCTTCACCTAGTTTGTTACAAGACCTCGCAAGCGAATTGCACTCACAAGCAGCTCCTAACTTCCTAGCAGCCCTCTTCACTTCATTGTCGTGCTCATCTTTCATAGTAGATATATATGCTTCACCCTCCATTCGTAGCTTCTTATTTATTTGTCTTTTCCATGTCGATGTGTCTTGTTTCTTTTTTCTTTTAATAGATTTCTCCTTTACTACATTTTCATTTTCATTATTATCTGAATCTGTACCGCTCGTTTCTATTTCATCTGGCACATAGTCACTTTGGGTTTCAGAGTCAACTTCATCTTCTTTGTCGTCACATTGTAGCTTTTCTGTTGCATCAGTTCCCTGCCCATTCATATAGCCGTCTTGTAACTCTTCGTCCTGAAATTAAAATAGCAGTTTGCGCAACGAGAGTGGATATGATGTCCATATCGCACGAGAATGAAGTTTGAGCACTGTGCGTCTGGCGTTGTGCTCAAACTTCATCCTCGTGCGATATGGACATTCTACTAGAGTTGTACCGCAAATCTTTTCTACGACCTATCAACGAAGAAAAGAAAAATAGGAGCTATGTATTTTTTAGAATTTTAATGAACATCTTCTGAGTAAATTCGTATTTACTTTTGTATTTCTGGGGTAATAATAATAATAATAATAATAAACACATTTATTTCCAGTACTTACACCAAAAATTACATAATAAAAAAAAACTAAATAGGACAAGTGCGGAAAAGGGGCATAGTTCAGTTGACATGATATAATATCAGGTCAACTGGTCTACCACTGCACCCCGTGCAGAGTGACAGAATTATTAATAAATATGAATTTTAAATTAAAAAAAAATAACTTTAGTAGATCGATATCAAGTGCAATTCATTGTAGCAAAAAGAGCTGTTTTTTAAAAGAATTTTTAAAAATAGTTATAGACAAATTTCTTAACTTTTTTGGAATTATATTATTATTGTAGTGAACAATGTTGTACGAATATGACTTTTTAAAGAAAAACGATTTAAAACGTGGGATCGACATAGAAGATTTATCTCTTATATTAATATGATGGTCATCACTCCCGTAAGAAATCTTATCATACAAGTAGGCCGGAGCACGACATTGTATAACTTTAGTATATAGCACAGCAGTATGCAATTTCCGTCTATTGGACATATTCAGCCAGCACGCCTCTTTGAGTTTATGAGAGATGTGTTGCCCTCTTCTAATACCAAACACAAATCTTAAACAAGAGTTTTGAGCACACTGAATTCTTTGTTTAAGTCGTACTGTCAGAAAAGAATCAAATAAACTGTCACAATCGTTAAAATGCGACAAGACTAAAGCATCACATAATAAGATTTTCATATCTCTATTTAGACAATAGCGATTAGCGTAAAGTAACTTTAAATTATAGTAAGCTTTCTGTATACAACTAGAGATATGATGTTCAAAACGTAAATCATTGTCTAAAATTACACCTAGATTTTTACAACGACTTTTGTGCGGTAGTACTTCATCACCCACTTTAATTTCTATCAAAGCTGAAGACACGTCTTTCATCCCCTTCTTACCAAAGATCATAACAGATGACTTCGACGAATTGATATGCAGCGAATGCTTATTGCTGAATTCCACAAGGCTAGATAGGTCTTCATTTACTAGTGACACTGCGTCAGCTAAGTTATTAAAAGGAAATGAATAATACATCTGTGTGTCATCTGCATACATGTGAAATTTGCAATAACTTATACAAGAACCTATATTACATGTATATAGAGCAAACAGAAGTGGGCCCAAGATCGAGCCTTGCGGAACGCCTGCTGGAATATGAACTACGTCAGATATATTCTGCTGATATTTCACCATCTGCTGTCTATTTGCTAGATATTTGTCAAGTAAGTTTACAGCTGAATTATCAAAGCCTATAAATTTCAAGATTTTCAAAAGAAGTTCGTGGTTAATTGTATCGAATGCCTTTGAGAAGTCTAATAAGACGAGAACCAGCAGATGGTTATTATCGATTGCTCTTAGGCAGTCATCTGTTATATCTATTAGGGTTGTATTACAACTATGTCCAGGACGGAAACCAGACTGCGTTTTTGGAAGGATATTATATTTACTAACGTGGTCACGAATTTGTTTTTCCAAAATCTTTTCAATTACTTTTGATAAAGTGCATAGGATACTAATAGGTCGAAGGTCTTTGTATTCTGTGGGTGAATCAGTTTTCGGCACAGGAACAACGTATGCAGTTTTCCATATATTAGGAAAGACGGAATTAATAATGCAATAGTTAATAATATGTGTAAAATACGGCAATAGACGAGGGCAGCACAACTGAAGCATTTTTATATTAATGTTATCAGGGCCAGTAGACTTTGTTTTTATAGAAAATATTATGTTTCCGATTTCAATTTCATTAGTTTCGACAAATTTAAATAGTGCATCAAAATTACATTTGCTATTATTAAAGTAATAATCCTGGAGGTCATAATTATTTAACAAGTGGTTAAGGGTATTAGAAGAATTTATAAAAAAATTATTGATAGCATTTACATCCTGTAAAGCGTCTGGTAAGTCACGATTTTTATGTTTAACAATTACATCTGCACCACGAAGTTCCTTCCACAGTACCTCCGGATTTTTGTGATTTAGAATTTTGAATTCAAGATAAGCTTTTTTTTCTCTTTTAATACTACTAGTAACCAGATTTCTTAGAGATTTGTAGACATCCCAGTGGTTGGGAGTCCTAGATTTTTTAAATTTAACTAAAGCTTTATCTCTCAACCGCATCATGAATTTTATGTTATCAGTAATCCATGGTTTGTTTTTTTTAGAAATTTTGAACTCTTTAATGGGTGCGTGTAAATTGAAAATGTCACATATATATTTATTTAAAAAGTTTAATTTATCATCAATATTTTGCAAATCAAAAATAAGATACCATGGTACAGCATCCAAATCCTGTAGAAACAAGTCATTATCAAACATAGTAAAATCTCTAAAAAATTGTTTTACAATCGGCTTTTCTTTGGCACGCACAGATACCGTGCAAGAAACCAGTTGGTGGTCATTTATGTGACATTCAACGGCAGTTTTATCTAAGACAGTAATATCACCAATATTAGGAACTATTATTAAGTCTAATAAGGTCGCCGTATGCCTTGTAATACGCGTAGGCGTGTCAATTATTTGAACGAGGCCTAATGTGTCCAGCAGATTTTCAAAGGCAACTGCTGCATTATCAGGGTGAAGTAAATCAAAATTAAAATCTCCCAAACAAATTATATAGTCACAGGTAGGTATTAATTCAGAAATTGTGCTTTCAAACATATTTAAAAAATCTAAATACTGTGGGTCAGGTGATCGATAAACAGTTCCTACAGCAAGTTTCTTTTTCTTTAAGTGTACATATATCCATATTTGTTCGAGATCGGAATTTATATTGATTTTAGAATAACTTAGATTGGATTTAATATACATACCTACTCCTCCCCCACGTGCCCGACGATCCCTCCTAACAAAGTGATAACCATCGATATTAATAGGGTCAGATGGGATGTTTTGAGATAGCCAGGTTTCACTTACGCCAAGAATATCACACTTGATATCGTCTACAACATGTTTTATAGTATCAATTTTAGGTAATAAAGATCTAGCATTTACATGGCAAAATTTCATATCAAGCACAAAGAAAAGAAGTGTTTATTATAACAGAAATTAATTTAAATTACTAATGAGTTTAAGGAAATAAATTTCAATTGTGTATTTAAAGCGGTCCCATATTAATTTAATAGAACATGAACTGAAGCTTATTTACTTTTAGTTTACAATAACTTAAAAAAAAATATAGTGACTAATTTATAACGTTGATAAATGATGAGAACGAAAAAAAAATTTTATAACCGAAGAAAAAATAAGCGTTTATTATGCCTACCTAAATTAAAAAAAACAACGATCATATAAAATTAAAATATGAAAATAGTTAAATATCAAAACCTACATAAGAATAACCAGGAGAGACATAATCAACCTTTATCTTTATCATACGGACTTGGGTAAAAAGCGTAACATTCCATCTTCTTTCCAGAAAATTTTCCCGTCACGTGTCCAAACGTTCTTGTAACCCAATGTTTGTTTCTTTTCATGGTATAGTAATTGCCGTTTTTTGGTTAGGTCTTCTGCGATGAAAATTTTTTCGCCTTTTAATCCCTTTTTAGCGTTGTAAATTTCTGCACGCTTGCGATAGGAAACAAATTTCGCTATTATTCCTCGAGGTTTATCGTCCTTGGCCTTTCCCACATGATGCGTGCGTTCGATGTCGTTAAGCGATATTGTAATTCCTAGTTGCCTTATTACATTGACCACTAGATTATCTGTATTTTCATTGATGAGTCCACTGATTCCGTAAAATCGAAGATTATTCCTCCGTGTGTATTGTTCGAGATTGTCTAACTTCGCGTTGTTATCTTCAATTTTCTTTTTATTTGCGGTAACGTCCTTTTCAACACCGGTGAGAGATTTTGTTAAATTATCGATTTTAGTATTTATATCAGTTATATTCCCAGTAATTACTGTAGTCTGGGCTAGAGGTGGGCATTTAGGCCAGAAGTCCGAGGCCCGGCCCGGCCCGGCCAGGTTCGGGCCGGACCGGGCCTGACTTTGCTTGAGTCAGTCTGGCCGGGCCGGGCCGATCCAAACTTTGGTTAACCGGGCCAGGCCGGGTCGGGTCGGGCCGGGCCGGGCCGGGCCGGGTAGCCCAAGCATTCAATCACCGGACCGGGCCTGGTTCTGACCAATCGGACCGGGCCTGCCTAGCAAAATAAGACCGGGTACTAAAATGTAATATGTAATATGCTCCAATGGTCCATATAATACCCCAACCCAAGGGCCCAAGGCAGTACAATATCCTTCTATAACTTCTGTGAATTAAAACTGGATATTATTACCTGATTCGTGAAAGTTTTCCTAGCATAACTAAATTTATGGTTTAGTAGTTTACTGCTTCATAGTGCTTTGGATGTAAGGTATACAAGGTGTACAACAATAGTTATAAATTTACTGTTGATTAGAGCTGTATTATCGATTTAAATGTGGTTCTCGTGATCGCGTATGAGAACCTGGCTTATTGTAGGTATAATTGATATGAAAGCCTTTTAGTCTCGAAACAAAGCAATTTTTGAATGAAATTTTTCGCTTTTGGAGGTTTTTTGGTAAATACTATGTATATTCGAAAAAAATAAGCCAAAAATTTTACAAACCTCAAACGTCTGTAAGGTTTGAACAAAACCATTCTACTGTTATCATTTTTGTTACTTTTTTAAGTACATAGGCACCCAGTTATGTACAGTACCTATGTAATTAATATCTATTTAGATTTACAAATTAAACATTAGCTGGCAAAAATAATTAATGCAAAATAGGTTTTTTTCAATGTTTTAATATCTCACGCTGTTGGATCTGTAGTATAGATTTTAAAAGCCGCTTATTCAGCACAGTTTATGTTTGAACTCATAAATATAGTAATAAATTTTGGTAAGTATTTTGTTTCAAAATAATATTACTTGTTAGGTGCTACCGATGTTTGCACTTGAGGTTTTAAATTTCCTTTTCGACTATCAGTAATCAAAGTATTATTTTACGAAAGAAATATCACAAAATAATAGAGTTCTCATTTCAGTCTTGCAGTGCTACTTGTTAAGTCTGAAGTAGTCTGTAAAGTGCTATAATAATAGTGTCAAAAATCATATCATTTTATTATTAAAGTAAAAATGGAATCGACTGATCCAATACCAAATATAAAGGTGTTAACTACTTTGATTGAGCAGAAGTCAGAATTAATAAAATTTAGGCCCAAGGAAGGCGGTGAAAGTGATGTGTGGAAACATTTTTCGGAAATTGTATATAAAGGCAAAGTCGTAAAAGGTAGTGTCAAATGCAATTATTGCAAAAAAGTGTTTTCTTACAATAGTAAAACCGGGGGTTCACATTTGGGCCGACATACAGTTTCTTGTAAAAGTGCAAATACGGTTGTCTCTGGACCTGGACGTTCTGCCACCTTAGACAGTTTTGCAAAAAGGAAAGTCAACGCAGATGACAAAACAAAAATTAACACTGCAGCGATTCACTTCATAAGTGAAGATCTGAGACCGCTAAGTATTTTTGAAGGAAAAGGTTTTAAGGTGAGCTATATAATTTTTAATTTTATATATATCTTTCTAAAAAATCTATTTTTATACAGAAATTTGCAAATGATCTCATTAAACGGGGTGCAAAATACGGACCCCTTGAAATTGATGAAGTTTTGACCAGCAGGAAAACTTTGCGAAACCATTACTTAACCGAAGAATACACCAAATTAGAAGAAAAAGTAAGAAATTGTCTTGCCACTTCTTTGAAAAGTAGAATTGTATTTACAACGGATTACTGGACCGATGATAACAAACAAAATTCTTATATTACCATAACCGCTCATATTATTGATACAGATTTTACTTTAAAGAATTTTTTAATTTCATTAGATGTAGACGAAGCAAAAAAAAACTGGTGAAAATATTAGAAAAAAAATGTAATACCATACAGTATTTTTTAAACTTAACCGAAATCGAATTTCAAGAACTTGTATCAGGTGATCATGTAACATTTGTTACAGACAACGGTGCTAATGTTGTTAGTGCTTTAAAAGATTTCAATAGAATATCATGTGCTGCTCATAATTTAAATTTAGCAATTGAAAACTGGCTGAAAAAAAATGGTAATACTCACGTCTTTTCAGTAACTGTTAACAAGTGTAAAGACTTGGTTATGTTTTTAAAAAAATCAGGATTAAACAATAAGCTGACCAAAAGTTTAAAACAAAGTGTCCCTACAAGATGGAATAGTTTACTCCACATGCTGCAATCAGTAGTGAATGAATTTGATAAAATAACTGAATTATTAATTCAAAGAAATGAGTTTCACAGAATTGAAGACATAGATGTTCAAATGTTAAAAGATTATATAAATTTATTGCAACCATTTGACGACGCCACATATGAATTGAGTTTCGGGAATAAACCTACTATTCAACTTGTTTTGCCCTGGCTTAAAAAATTAACACTTAAATACTTTCCCAACGACAACTTAGAAATAAAAAAATCTAAACAATCTTTGAGCGATTTATTAAATCAAAAATTATCTGTCAAACCAATTCATAAAGTAGCAACATTTTTAGACCCTCGAATGAAATAATTTTCCAAAATGCTTGACGATGTTGAAGCAAATGAAGTATATAACTTGGTAAAAACATATATTAATAAAACCGCATCTGAGATACAAGAGTATCAAAATAATTCTGTTCTTGCAGAAAATATTAACACAAGTTCGCATTTTTGTCAAGAAAAGGTAAGTCAGTTTTTTGATACTGACATCACGGAAATAAGTAGTTTAACTGCCGAAAATGAATTTAATAACTATTTGAATTATAAAATTCCCATTAAAGGTGAATCGAATTTTGATATATTAGAGTTTTGGAAAAACGAGCAAAAAAGATTTCCGTGCTTGGCAAAAATTGCACAGAATACACTGTCAATACCAGCAACGTCGACTCCAAGTGAACGAACATTTTCTTTGGCTGGTCGTACTTCGGAGAAAAGGCGATGTCAACTAAGCCCACATATTGTTTCAAAGTTATTGTTTTTAAAATTCAATAGTAACATTTTCAGCCATTAAATAATAATAATAATAATAATAATAATAATAATAAAGTAAAATAAGTAGGTATTAAGGTTTTTTCTTTTTGTTTATTTTTTTTAATTATATTTTTACTATTAATTTGTACTGTAGTTAATAAATAATAACATAAACCTATGTTCCATGTGAGTATTAGAACCGTTTGTTATTGTGTCTACCTGTCTACTGCATACAATCATTAATAAAATGCTGTATTGAACTTTAATTTCTTTTTTATGTTGATAAAATAAAAAATATGTATTTTTAACGTCGAACTGAATGATCTACCTTGTTTCGGGCCTTTCGGGCCAATCTGGCCCGCGAGCCAAGCGGGCCCGAGTCGGGCCGAGCGGGCTTTCTGACTTCAGGCTAATTAGCCCGATCGGGCCTGGCCTGGCTTTATATACTTCGGGCTTTTGCGGGCCTGGCTTTTATAATCAATGTCGTACCAGGCCTGGCTTGAAGTCAATGTGAATCGGGCCGGGCCGGGCCGGGCCGCACATTTTAAGAATTTTCCCACCTCTAGTCTGGGCTATTATAAAATCCAATTTTTCATCGCTGGACATGTTTTCAATTTTTTTGCTTCTTGTTTCTGGCATTTTTCCACATAAAAACAACTGCACCACTTTACATGTATGTTCTCAACTAACAGTTCACCTGAGATAATATCTCGATTAACAGTCTACAGTATGCACTTAAGATAGCAACAGTTCAACATGTATATTTAAACGCGTTAAATTTTATAGGATCGCTCACAACACACGTCTACCTGCCTTGACGTCCCATCACCGAGTGTCGTACGTTTCATTAGCTGCTGAACGAATATCTGGCGGAGTACCGTTAATCGATTCGTCACTAGAATTACTCATTTTTACTTCCTTTTACAATCAAGGAAGTATTGGATTCACCCCAAAAATTCGAAATTGAGTTTTCAACAGATCTTCACGTTTCAGAGTCCCCTGATCCCAAAAAACATATTTTTTTTCATTGGTCTGTGTGTCTGTCTGTCTGTGTGTCTGTGAACAGAATATCTCAAAAACGAAAAGAGGTATGGCGTTGAAACTTTATATATAAGTTTTATGTACTATGTAGATGAGACAGCAAGCTTTTGAAGAAAATTGCATAACCGGAAGTAGGTGTTTACTCTTGTGATTTTTCAGTTTTTTTCGATTTTTTCAAAAACGGCTCTAACGATTTTTTTCAAACTCCTCATTTTTATTACATTTTTAATGTGTATTGATGTGAGATAGGTGATTTTCCAGTTGAATACTTCTAAACTGGGTTTCTTTTGTTTTTTTTTCTATTTTTTTTATTAACTCCTATTTTAAATAGAACACCCGGTATATTATTACATTTTTGAATTCAGCTTGGAATTATAAAGAAAATTTGTCTCTTCACCTAACGCTTTATTTTGCACCGTTTTTGTAGAATTTGTAATTTTTTAAAAATTTTGACAAATGCTTAAAAATTTAAAATCAAATTTTTGCCCAATTATAAGATCACTGTAAAAGGAAGTTGTGTGCGTGTACCACACCAGATTTTTAACTATTTGTTTGGCAGATTACGCTTACTGACACACAATTCAGCAGGGCGTGCCCATAACAAAACAAACAATAAATGAAAGTTGCCTAGGTAACCACGACTAACGTGGTTTGTGATTGCTGGATTTCATATCCGCACGTGTGTATCATATTCGTTCAGTTAACTAAAATTGCCTACTTATCCATTCTGTGGATTGTGAAGAAAACAGAATACTTACATGTGGGAGTAGACAAAAAGGTATTATCTAGTTTAACACTTTCACAGTGATTGTCATTTACCTGCGCTATAGTATATTTCTCCACATAATTTTTTCCTTTTTCGTTTTCTCGATCATCAGGCCTCCGAGTAATCTCCTCTACTATCATGTATTCTACTGAACTATTGGCTGTAAGGTTGATATCTTCAAACAATACAGGAATATCATCAAACATGATAAGCTGATCAATAGGTTCCTCGAAGTATAAAGGCTCAAAAGAAGTGGAAGATGGTTCATCCGACTTTGAGTGTTCCTGACCTTGAATATTATTTCCTATAGAATCTTGATTGTCATCAGGGGTTTTACTGTTTTTGTCCGAGCTAATAGCAGCGCAAAGAGCCATAATTTTAGCTGCTCGCTGTGACATCCTAGAAGATCAAACTAATATAAATTTTCACTCTACCCGTATTAAAACGTGAATTTCACCAATAACGTCGTGCGCATTTATTTACTGTGAAACGCAAAATTACATGCTTTTATAAAAAAGAGTATAGTTGAAACATTGGAACTGCGAGCTGTATATTTTTTTTTTCAAAATAATATATTATTAGGGCAAGAAAGTTTTAAAAATTTCATTAAAAACATTTTAATAGATTTCAAGAAAGTGAAACACTCCTCGTTTGTAATTTAATAAGAATTACAAAATGTAACCCTCAAATACAAATTATAAACAAGAAAGATGCAGAATGTCGTATCCCACTAAACACATTTTCTCGACTGTTTAACTTGTTACATAAAAAATTATAAATCTTTTATCGGAAACTAGACATGACAAACTATATTGTATAGTAAAATACTATAATTAACACATGTACTTACCTAATAATGTTATAAAACACTGCACTAAACTCAAACGCACTTGACTCTTGCTGACACAATGACAAATTGTGGTTTACGACGTTTTGCATATCAAATAATG
Organism: Agriotes lineatus; assembly: GCA_940337035.1. Taxonomy (NCBI): domain Eukaryota; kingdom Metazoa; phylum Arthropoda; class Insecta; order Coleoptera; family Elateridae; genus Agriotes; species Agriotes lineatus. The sequence continues at coordinate 74,094 of CALNHX010000705.1, read as the reverse complement.
CATTCTGTTGATACGACATTATGTTTTAGCCTTGAAATTATTTTTTTGGCGGGCTGTGGCTTACGATGATTTGCCAGAATGTGCAGGTTACCCCAATGTTTCGATTGGCGCCAAAATAAAATTTTTGAATATTTGGTGGGTTACGACGTTTTGCACGATATAAATTTTCACCCTTGTAGTTACTTCTACACTTCGGTATACAGCATTTTCGAGGCATCGCAAAATTTAACCCAGTATTACATACTACATACTACATTAAATTTCAACACACACGCACACACACACACACATACTCAGACACCACAATATTTTTTGAATAATTAGTTTAAAGATTTTTCTAGTTTATTACTACTTACCTTGATGCAAAACAACTGTTTTCACCTTTCATTCACACACACTCTACCTCTACTATACAAATTCGTGTTTTTCGATGACCAGGTCAAGACTAAACTATGAGTAAAACAGGGGAAACGAAAAGTAAATGCCAAGTACCTGTAGGTCTGTCTATACTCTAAGTTGTGTACTTGCAGTCTTTGGGCCTCCCGCGCGCCGTTGCCAGATTTGCTCCATACGGCTTGAAACTGTAGGTGGCTGTGGGTAAGCCGGTTCTGTACAAAGTAAGTTGAGTGTACGTTGTTTTGTTGCAACAGGAAACTTAGAACTCAGTAATCCATCAATGAAGTGATATGCTGTAACAAAGCCTTTCAAGTTGTTGTCGTTGTAAGAGAACTGCATAAACGTCGATATGTTAAATGGGATTCTTTCACTACGTTGTCCTACATTCCAGGAATTTGTTTTATAAAATCTGGGCCACCAACTCTTAAAATCTTTAATGATACTGTTATCATTCTCTATGAGTTGCAGCGTGCACTATATTTTGTTACTTCCATTGATAAAGAGTTCAGTGTATTGCTTAAGGGTATAAACTCTTATCATTTTTCGTAAGGAAACTCTTAACTACCCCGAAGTCCCTGTCATATAGCAGGAATGAATGGCCATGTATTGGGAAATATTGATGAACTGTATTAAATCGCCCTATATCTGTGAAAACGTTCTCACAGTTGTGTGGTTTTTATTATGTGCAGGACATCCATCCATGAACACATGCACATGTTGAACTTCTGGTGGAACATACGTTTCTATATAATTTGCAATGAATGAATAAACCTCATTGGGACCTTTTTTTGCCATACCTTCGTGGTATATGTAAAACTATGCTTTACCCGTTTTAACGTCATGTATGTCAAACACGGAAACTGTCAGTTGATGTAGGTAAAATGTTTCTTGAACGGAAATCTGAGGCAAAAATGTTTTGTATATAATCGACAGCTATTATCGCTACACTGGGGTCATCTTGATAAAGCTCTTTCAATGTATTAATTTTTGAATGAAACTTTTCAGCACGTCTGATATGGACTGCCTCTTCAGCAACAGCCACTCGTTTTGCATTGTCATTTAGCTCTTTGGAGAAGTGTCGACCTGAGGTCGTCCAAAACTTAAACTGAACCGTTCTTTGTAATATAATGAATATTTTATTGTAGTATTTCTAGTTTTTCGCTTAGGTACTGATAGCCTCTATTGCTGTAACGAGCTTCTTTAGGGAAAAATGAAGCAATTTGTGAAACAATCAGATCAATAAGGCCAGCTGGTTTGAAGTTACCTGGATTGGATTTTCCTCCTAAATCTTGTGGCGATTTTACAGCGGATAACAGCAAACACAATCGATAAACACGATCTTTGCTAATAGAATGAACACTGAGAAAGGCACTTTTGCTAACCTGAAGATTCCCTGAACTGTAGCAAATTTTATACTTATAGACGCTTTTGTGCGGCTTTGGTTTGTTGACATTCTTCGTAGGACGTTTTCGCTGAACTGGAGCTGCTGATATTAGCGATTAAAGATAAGCAAAGCACCCTGCTCGTTTTTGGAACCAAAATTGTAGAATTTATTCAACACTTGCTTCACTTCCGGCGTTAATTTTTCTAAGCATTTACTGCGACAACTAAAAAAGGAATACCTAGTTTGAATAATATTGTTGAAAATTTTTTGGTTAAGGTTACTCACTTGCAGTTAAACCGCATTTCCTTTTTAGGAATAACTTTTCCTTTGTAATTTACATATTAACATATTCATCACCTTTGACTCTTGCCTTTTAGATCCTATCACATTGCCATTCCACACTATTTTTACGTTTAACTCGATCAGTATTATTCTCAGCCATTTTAATCAAACGGTAGAATGACACCATTTTTAAAACACAAGTCACATCTGCGATTTTGTTTGAAAACCCTAGAAATCCTGGATATATCGGGTTTTGAAAGTAAACACAATACTTAATGACGGTTTTTGTCTAGTTTATTAAGCAAACGATGCGTCTTCTTATTAAGAACAAATTTTTCGTAAAATGCCAAAATACGTCATATGTGGATTTGTCGGATTTCTCAAATAAGTGATTCAATTAATTACTGTACTCTTTCTTAGATCCTCTGCTTTCTCAAACTACTAAATTTAAAAATACCAGAGAAAACAATAGATTCAAGCTGCTCACTGAAATGGCTTCTGACTGGGGACTTCATTGAAACATTTGATATGAAAACATTCCTTTCAATGACCTTGAAGAATTCTCATATGACGTCTGTTGATGATATAAAAAGAAGTTTTTAATTGTAAACTTAGTTATTTACTGTTTTCGTAATTATTTGATGAATTTAATTATTATTTTAAATACATAATTTTTAACAAAAAATTTCCACTTATAAACAGTTTTTGCTGTACAAAAGTTCGACTCTATAGAGCTTGACTGTGTTATTTTTTTTGCGCGGACTTTCGTTAATTCATTATATAACTTCAAATACTTATATAATGAACTACCCAGAACTCACCACGAGGAGGTACCCGTGCCTGAAGTTCCACGCACCCCCACTTCCTATGAATTCTGGTTAAAATCATATAATTTCCAGTCGTATAATAAAAAAATATTGAATATATCTTAGCCATAATGTTTTTTCAAGTTACGAAGTAACATGCTGTCAAAATAAAATGTTTTTCAACTTCGGAGCTATCTTGCACAAATAAAAGTCGTCATCTCGCAGTATTTACAACATTAAAGTATGTTTATAATTAAAACGCTAACATTAAGAAACTTACTTTTTGAACAAGCATCCCTTTCGGAGTTCACACAATAAAATAGCATAGATCTCTTCTTGTTATGTGAAGCTAACCCTGTATATCTGGTAATGGTAATTATGGTTTGTTTTTAATAGTAAGTTATTGTCATATAAAGTGGAAATTTTTTTTGTAGCAATAACTGCGTCTGGAGCTAAATTTTTAGCTGTATACGGACATTTAACTTTAATAATTTCACTTTGATTACCTGCAATACTGTCAGGGCTAGCTCTAAGATATTCTTGACCAATTACGAAACCACAGGTAATGATTAGTTATTGTATTGATTTTCAGATTCCTCAATTGCTGTCCTTTCTTTCTCTATGCTATAATTTGTATATCTATTTCCAGTGAAATTTTAAAATAGTATTTGACGTGCAACCTTATATCGATTGGTCGTCATTCGTAAAATACAAATTTGACCGAACCTAGAAGCTGTAAGGCCTATTGAAAGAAACGGTTTTTCTTCTCGTAATCTGTTCAAGATAAAACATCAACAAGTCCATAATTTTTGTCAGATTCGTCTGTCCTTATTACCTTAGTCTTTGGGCCACTGTTTTGCTCTTTGTATTGCAATTTTTTTTTGCAGTTGTATGTTAGGGTTTTTACCTTCTTTGCAATATACTTTATAATATGTGTTCCTGAACTTTTATTTGTCAGTGACTTATGGATGTATCTGAGGAAGTACCTTTGCCGCTGTAAGGAACAGGTGCGGCATTACACCTTATTTCATACGAACCTCTTTTTGTCACACATACTCGTTTCCCGCCTCCAAATTTAGCTACAAAAGTATTGTACATTTCGGCGTAAGTATTTTTCATAATTTTCAAGAGGCTTGAAACATGAGACAGAAGTCGATTGGGAGCAGAGGAAATATCCTAAAAATCGCTTAATGTTAGCAAGTTTTTGATTCAAACTTCTTAACTTATTGTACAGTGCACACGCTTTCAAATCGGGAATCCAGTTTCTTTTCTCTTTTACAAAAATATGAAGCACAGTTAGTATGATGTCGAAAAACGTGTTGTATACTATTAATCACATCTGATGCCAATAATTTTAATTTTCGAGTGCGTGTGGCCGGCTGCTGGTAGAGTGCTTGCGCCAGCAGTCGGCAGGTAGTGGGTTCGAGCCCCACACCCGTACATTGGAAACATCGAACGCTCTCCGGCCATCGTACGAACATCTTTGGCGGTCATGACCCCTGTGGGGGCATTCTTCCCTAATTCAAGGGTTAGGTTAGCCACTTACCCCAGCCGCGGCTTAAGATGGCTTATAAAACCACACTCAGTGTGTGGAAATAACAGGCTCTCAGCCTATATTAAGAGGAAGAAGAAGAAGTTATATTTTCTTCTCGTCTAAATTTTTGGCGCATTCAATACCCACCCTTACACGTCTAAGTGGATTTTATAAAAGGTTGCGAAGTTCAACGCTTACAATTTGCCCAGACGAACTTAATTGTTTGGTACATACGTCGCCTAAACGAAGACAATAATTTGGGAACAAATGATTGGCACGTTCAATTGTGTCTTTATAGGGCTGCGCATCCAAACTTTTTCTATGGACACTGCTGTCGCCGTCACCTGCACTGAAACCCTTGGAGCACTATGTCACTTTCCATTGACGTCGAGGTGCTCTCATGGTTTTTGTAGCAAACATGATCCAGGGGTTAGTGTTTTTCGAAACGGCAATGAAACATACAAGAATATTTATTGCATTTTTTGGGAAACTATACAAACCTTTAACAAGAAAACTTATATGTATTGTATTATGGGATATAATCAATAGTATATAATTGCTAATAAAATTAGTCATATTTAGTCTTATATGATCTCTTACATCAGGCTCCATCAGCGGTTACTGTAATTAGAGGCACCGAATTCTTGCCCAGTCTTCCATCTGCTTTTGTTGCTTAAGCCTCCTCTTTTCCAGCTTCAACAACAAATCAAGGAGACATTCTTTATATGTCGAGTTAAGTTTTTTCACATTCTTTTAAGTCCTCGAGACATACAGGGAATATTTAAAGTGACACTTATTTCACTCAGTTACGAATATCCCCTGACACATTTATGTTATTAATGGCCCGCTCTTCTTTCGGTTCCGTTGATAATATTACATAGCTGTGGCACGTTCTAATTAAATCGAAATTAAATCCATTTGGTTGGCCACAGAGTGGATGGAGGCATCAAGAACATAAATTTTCGACGTTCTACTAATAATTTTAAATTCTCCCGCTAAACATTGCACCATTGCTGTGGTTCCATTTTACTTATGCCTTGCCCCACATAGCAACTTTTCTGAACATATGGTCACCCTGAATTACATTTCAACTTTTGCCAAAAACTAGTAACACCTACAACAATTTTTACATAGCTTAAAAATTCATTATAAAAAAAAATTTCCTAACCCCAAAAACCCGCAAGTTTTCTTCATACAATCATGGAACACTGGGGTTCGAAATTGCTAGCTTGACAGTTGAATCTTGGAGAAACAAGGCTCAACAACGCCTCAAGTTTAATAGTAACAATTTTTTTTAAAATACACCAAAAATCTTATTAAGAAAATCGGGGAAATTGCAGTTACTTGCCTAACTAACAAAATATGGAAGATAAATATATAAATATTAAAAATTAAGGCTCAACGTTATTTCAAAATAAATTGTAATTCATCAACACGAAGTTGCATAAGATTACTGATTAATTATTTAATGCCATGGATGGATATCATCGTTTGTTATTTTACCAACAATCTTATTAAAATATTGGTTCTAATAATACTTCAATTGTATTTTTAATTAAAAAAAATTATGGAAATTTCACTTTTAATGATACAAATTTATTAGAAATAATTTTATCAGAATACTAATGCACATGTTTTATTATGATACACTGTTAAATATTAAGTCTGATGAAGCAGAATAAGTACTGCGAAACGTAACTTTAATTCTCATGATTTTTAAAATAAAATCTTTATTGCCTTTAAATGACTATTACTATCGTATATGCCCTTTACTTAGTTTATTAAGAACTAGGAAAGGAATAGCATTAACACAGTAGTAATTTTATAATTTATTGTAGCTGATTATCTCCTAATTTCCTATACTATAACCATACAGCTGTTAACAATTTTCAAAACAATCTTTTTGTCGACATTTTTAATAAAATGAAACGCAAATGAAAGCAAACCCCCGGCTAACAGGACGCCTATCTAAGAACGTGCCGTTGCTGAGTAACCATCGCCCGTTGAGATAATCGCCAAACCAATGCGCATCCTGGCAATGATGACGTGCCTGTCCCTATCTTAGAGTGGCCGGACTCTAAGGAGTGTTCCATTCACATGTTTTCCAATGGAATTTCTACATGTGTGTTACATCTTTTTTTTTCCTACAACGGATTCGCGTTGTACACAAAAATAAATTTAGCAATTTGACATATACAAAAAAAATTTCATTTGTCAAAAAATTGACACTTCAGTTTTAGCCGATGAGATGATTATCAGTTGACATTAGAGTGCAGAAAGCGTGCGGAAAGTGAGTATTTTCTGCACTATAGAAAAAACATTAAAACACTTGTGCATTATGTGATAAAAATAAGTACCGTAAAATCAGGTGAATAGGATCAATTTTCAACTTTGACGGCTTGTATCATTCTAATCATCAGACAACTTAAAAATAATAACCAATAGGTCAATGTATGAGTCTTGATTAGTACTATTAATCACCACCATAAAATTTTATACAGGGTCTATCATATGTCCTATATATTTTTTGTGTTCACTGATCTTATTCACCTCTCGGTCGGGTTATTTATGTCTTAGCAATATTCCATTTGAATATCGCGCAATTTTATTTACCAGAGCTGGTTATAAATGTCATTTATTATGTGGGTTGGGTTCAAATCAAGAGAGCATAGCAAAATTTTTGTATTAGTGTCATTTCCCGAAAAAACGGTGCTGCCATATGGCAACACTAGGCGCCTACGCTACCATATATTACACCAAATCAAAAACACAAGATATTGTATAATTCAACAAAATTTAATCTGTATAATTAATTTTTTGCTATGAAAAACAATAAATCACTTTATACATAATCCTACATCGCATTTTTTACATATTGTTCGTTTAATTGATGTACAATTTTCACCGGCGCAAGGTTTTTTTCTGTTTTCGGGAGCTTGCTTTACTAAATGATCCATACCATCGTATCTTATACTATCTAAAACCCTACCAACCGATGATTTAGCAGTTGAAACCCTTTCTGTTCCCTTTGGTGGCACACCATATCTGTTTAGATACGTTTGGACTAGTGATGGGCTTATTCGAATGAAAAATAACCGGTTATCCGGTTATTGAAATAACCTATGTAACTCGGTTTTCGTTCCAAGTATTCGAATGAAAAATAACCTCATGCTGATACGTACTACGCTTTGAATATAAAACCTCTATTCAAAGGTGCTACGTGCCATATCTCAGCGACCTACGCAGTGCTCGAAATTCTGTAAATATAAATACGTCATAACTCATAAACAAATCAGGTTGTACTGAAAACACCATTTGGTTATCGCGTACCTACCTCCTATCATAAAAAAATATCAAATTATCAAATTCTGGGGACCTGAAACCTGAACGCCTAAAAACTGCAAACGCGCAAGCTATAATAGTATTTAACATTACAAGCCAGGTAAAACAGGTTTTACTGGCGATAGGATTGGGATGACTGGCGAGCCGTTAGGCTCATATCCTTGAGCCAGTAAAAATGGTTACCTGGCGTGTATTGTTGAATGTTTTATTTGTTCCTCACTTGTAAATAACTAGAAATTCACCATTTATTCAGAATGTCAAACTGACAAGCAACTAAATTAATCAATATGACACATACCAAGGAAGACAACTCTGGCTTTGCACGCTATCATTTATCTATGAGCACGCTTGTAAAATATAACTGGCTAGCCAGTAAATTTTTTACTGGCTAGCCAGTTAAGAAACATTTTCAAGGTGAATACAGTAACTTGATAAATTGATGTTTACAAATGAGGAACAAATAAAACAATTTTTTATTTGCTTACATCTCCAAAAGTTCAAAACAAGAGGCAGCGCCTTTAACCCGCCCGATCGATAAAGATAAACGTTTTACCACTGTTTTTATTGCGATAGCAAGCAGTCCCGCATATTTCTTTCTTTCTACACTTCTTAATAAATACCTCTTAATTTCCAATACGTAACACATAATGTACGGTCGCCGCTTTAGAAATCGGGACACTACATGACTACACACTATCATGATATATTTTGCATGTATTTTTTAAGTGTATAAACTGGGTTTTTGCAGTTATTATGGTTTTAATTGTTACGTCAGATTCTTTATTGTTTGTCAATTATGAAATGTCATCTCACATTAATGAAGTAACCGGAGCAAGAATACTCCTAAGACTAGAAGAACATATTACACCTATTGCACAAACTCCTTAGAAATCAAATAAAAATCATTTATACAATTATTATAATAATTAACGATTAACTGAGTTCCTCTGCTATCTGCAAGTTACGATGCCGATGCAGATGACGGTGAACCGCCAACCGGCAAACCGGCTGACTTCATCGAAACGAATCGAGAGCCAAAATTTATTCGAATGATTATTCAAATAATCATTCGGTTATTAATATTATTCGAATGCAAATAATTCGGTTATGAAAATTGTCCGGTTATGCCCATCACTAGTTTGGACAATGTAACGGCGAAATTCTAATTGAGTCATTGACCCTCCCCCCTTTTATGCAGTTGCCATGCATTATGGACGGATACATCTAAAATGCAGATGAACAGACACCACCACCATTTTTTACCGCGAATGCCAATTCTACAACGAGAGACATTTTCATCCATGAGGTCTACTCCACCCATAAACGAATTGTATTTTTCTGTAATATTTGGTCTTGACACTAAAATAGATTTTTTTTCTGCTTGCGAATACCTCCAGACAGTACCTATGGGCTGCACACCATAGGATGTGGAGGCCATTGTTACAACGCTGTTATCAACCCAGCGTACAAATATTATTCCACTATCTGCGTCTATAGTGGATTCATAGCTTCCCCTAGCTTTTTTCGCCATGATGTTTTTTATTAGTCAATGCGCATTCTCTAGGAATTTGATTTTCTCTAATTGTGCCGGTACCACCATAGCCCCCTTTTTTTAAATGCTTTAACAGATTTATACCGGTAAACAAATTATCAAAATATAATTGATATGGGCATATTCCTTTGAGTTGGGCCACTTCATCCAACATAGTGACAAAAGGGACGGCTGCTTTACCAGTGTTATACGTATTCTTCCGACCGCCGTGGATTGTTACCTGTTGATCAAATGAAAATTAGCATTACCTATAATAATCAGTAGTAACTATTACTTTGGTAGAGCTCAAAATTAATCAAATAACCAGAAGTCGAGTTCAAACACCACATCCTATAGCCAAAGCGTATTGGCGTTCCTCTAATAAATTGCTTGCAACTATGTAGGCCGTAGTATTTGATCGTGCTCTCATCGTAACACAAAAACCGACAACGCGTCATTGGAATTCGAATAAGTGTTTTTAGATACAATGTGTTTTCGAACAATAGTTCTCGAAAGTTTTGTTTTCGATTAATTGTTTTTCGTTCAATTTTCCGCTACCCTTGGCATGTGAGATACCGCTGTCACGTAAATAGTTGGTCCCGGATGTCACAATAACATCATGACAGTCGTTAGTGGGGTTGGAAGTCCTCATAAAAGGTACAGCGACGCCTATAATTGGCCTAACGGCTGTTGGCTGAGTACCAAAATAAAATAATAAATAAATAAATAAAAATTAAACTTCCCAAACACTTCAGAATTTTTCGTTTTGATAAGCACGAAACTTACAATACAAGGTAGTAGGGATGGGCGCCTGACGTGAAAACAGTCGTGTCACGACGTGTCACATCGTGAACGTGAAAATTTCCAACGTTTCAAGTTAATTTCACGTTAAATATTTAGTAACGAATAAAAAACTGCAGGGTGCAGCAACTTTTAAACGTCATTAAATCAAAAATTGTGCCAAACAATTTACATTACGTGGCTTTATTTTTGGACCCTAATTATAAATGCTTAAAGTTCATACCTTCACATAAAAGAGAAGATATTCGTTCGACTGTAAAGCAAATGCTAGAGCAAATCCAAATTAACCAAATGCAAATAAAACTATAGATGATAATGATGAAATACATAGCAAACGACTCAAAACTGCTACATCAGCATCAGATTCTTATTTGCTACACTTAGAGATAGCTCTGACGATGACACATCTAATTATGATGATGTCGAAATGGAACTAAATTACTATGTTAAATTAAACGCGGAAATGTAGATGACATTTTAGGATTTCGGAAAAACAGTGTAAATACGCCACTGTTAAAAAAATTTGCTCGAGAAATTTTAAACATGCCGGCATACAAGCGAAAGAGTATTTCTACAGCTGGGCGAATTTTAGAAGAGCGCAGAACTCGACTTAACGCTGAAAATGTTGATTACATATTATTTTTAAATCAAAATTGTAATGTGTAGATGAACTTATTATTCTAATAAAAGTAATGTTTTGTTTTGTATACTCGACTTAACACTGAAAATTTGATTATTTTTTATTTTTAAACCAATTTATTGTGTACATGTGTAGATGAACTTATTATTCTAATAAAAGTAATGTTTTGTTTTGTATACTCGCCTTAACACTGAAAGTGTTTATCCTTGTACGTAAAAGTACTTTTAAACCTACGAACTAAAAGTGTTGCCTACCAACATATACTTTCTGTACTCATACCAATAAAGGAAACGTCAATTCCAATGACAGATTTTGGTATTAAAAGTAATGTCTTTGAAGACAGCTGCAAGAAATGTATTTTCGAGAAATCAGTATTTATCCCTTGACGTAAGTTATTGTAGTCAATTTTCATTTTTTTCTTTTTATGTCAACTATTCTGATTGCAACAGATCACGTAAATTATGTCACGTGCAAAACATATTTTTAGTTCTCTTTAGGGTTTTTTTCATTGGTTTTAAATTTGAACATTCTGTTCTATCTGAATTTAAATTTTGAAATGAAAGCTGCGTGTCACGTCGAGAGTGGCGTGTCACGCCGTGAACGTGAGCGTTTAAAGCAAGCGTGAAACGTGCGTGATATGTGCAAAAACTCACTCACGCGCCCATCTACAAGGTAGTATCATCCAAGTCTTGATACTCATTCGCATATTGTTCACATATATTACATGTATGTACCGACACACACTTTCTGACTAAATACCCACAAATATATCTCACAGAATTCTTTTCCACGTTATGAAACCGGTAATCACAATCTCTTAGTGTAATATTTGTGTCACCATTGAAGTTCACCAACAAGCTGTTGTCAACATACCTGTGATTGTTTTCTAAGTTTAAGTTTAAAACTTTTTCAAGATCAGGTAGACAGTTCTGCTTTTACTACTTAAAAAAAATTGAGTGAATAATTTTTTAAATGCCCTCTGAAATTGAATGGGGGTGGGATTTACTGCATTACCACTTTGTTGCCTGGCAGATCCAAATAAATTTTCGAGTGCATCTTGACACAATCGTCTTGTGAGCAAATATTCGAAGCCCAAGGGTTGTAATTTATCCCACAAAATAAGCACCCCTTTAATCGCTATCATGAGAAAACGAAGTGGTTTTATTGTGTTGGTTACTTCAATGCCCTTGTTACGAAAAACGAAAAAGTTTTCCTAAAAAGTCCAACATTTCATTTAAGAACTTCTTTTGATAATCTAAACCCTTAAATACTCGGTTGTATTCCTTTGTATTACTGGTTGTTGATGAGTTGAAACTTCCGATGGCAGTTCCTTTAGGGTTACATAAGTTGTCATGGTAGCTGCAACTGATGCACTTAGAACCTGAGCTGCAAGACTAACCCACATTTTTTCCATACTTGATGGATTGATATGGACATCTGTTAAACGCGCTGCTACTCTTCTACTTAGTTTCTTATTGCAATTATAGAAATGAGCAATATACTCCCAAGATGTCGATTTTCCATCAAAATGAAATATATTGTCTCTAAAACTGTTTCGAACAGCTTTTATGAGTTGCGGGACATCAAACAAATCATTTCCAACTTTAAATACTGGGTTATCTACTGTAACATTTACCATATTTGACACACTAATATTACTGGATCCCATATCGGTCACAAGAACTCTTATATTTAAACCTATACTCCTTAATTTAAAGATGCTTTTTTCAATAATACGCTTTAAATATACGGCTCCGTAGGTATTATGGGGAAAAAATAAGCAAGTGACTGCTTCCAGTTATTGTAGATGCCTTTTACCATTAACAGCAGAACATTTAACGATGGTCTGAAATACTTTGCATGCTTGTGACCTTTGACCGCAACGAATGTATTTTAGCTCTTAACTTCTGTTTTCTGTGAGTATGGCCAGTTAACGTTTGTGTTGTTTGAGTCATGTATTTGGACTCTACAATAATGAAGACTGAGTTCCTACTCTAATCTCATTAGTAACTGAATCGTCTATCTATCGCTAGTATAGCTAGCATAAAATTGAATTGAATGCAATTAATTAGTTTACAAGTATATAAACAAAGGTTATTGAATATGACAAATGCAGATATATTTTTAATAAATATAATTGCCTCAATTTAAAGTATTATAAATGTCATTGTGCGTGTCCTAATCAACAGTATCCCAGAGATTAAGAGTTTAACAATTAAAGTTGTTATAAGTGCATGCTCGAGCTGAGGAAAAAAAGGTAAGATTTAGAACGCAATTTTGATAAAACTCTGACAATAAAAGTAAATTTAAATAAAATCAAATAAAGGCATTAAGACCACAACAGTATGTTGTGTGATAAAGACGAATATTTTTTTGAAGCTATTTTTAAAAGATTAGATTATGCCGAGAAATAAGCTGTGTTATTTGATTAAAATTTCAATTTTCATCTCCATCATGCCCACGAAAGGGTAACCCTTGCCTTCCAAGAGTACGAGCATCATCTACTAAAATTTCGACGACTTCTCTATTATGTGACAGCAGGCTTGCATTTTCAAGGAGAATATTTTGTCTATTATTGTCTAACAAAGTATCGACATGTCCTATTTCTAGTAAAAAATTACAATAATCTGTTAGTGCAGGCGTGTAAGAATAAGAACTGAAATGAAGTTGCAGTTTTCCCAATTTTTTACCTTCAGAGTTTTTCATTTTACCCCAATTTCTTACACCATCTTTAGTCCATGCACTTTCAGCTTTCTCTTTTTTCGGACCAGTAGGGAAAAGTGAGCAAACAAAGCAAAACGCGGCGCGGCGTCTTTAGCAGTACTATATTCTAAGAAGTTAAACTCTTTATACCACTGCGAACAAAATCGATTTTTTCCATCATTAGGAAATTTTGAGAGTAGTGGTTGATGAGGTCCAAGCTCAATAAGCTATTTTCTTTGACAATCTGATTTTATCTCTTGACTTAATCCTGCATCATGTGTAACAAGATCGTGCGCGGTTGTAAATTTCGTTGATCTACTTTTAAATTTTCATTTTTTGAATTAATTTTTGTGATGTATTTTTCGCAAGATTTTAATATCTCTTTAGATGCTTCGTTAATTATTTCAGTCATGTCTACCATTTTGATAGTTTTCATATATTCGTTTGTTACAGTAGCATCTTTTATTTCATCTAATAAATGTTTTGCCTATGCTAAGGTATGAATCAAATCTGAAGATTCCCAGTACACTGTGACCAAGTATTATGAAGGTTGTCGTTATCTCACCACGAGTATTTTGTATTTCGGAGTAGTCGTAGGCCACGTACAGCTGATACATCCTTGCTCTTATTAGTAGTTCCTGATTCCTTTGATTGGAATCGGGCTCGGTGAGACCATTCACAGTCGGGCACCAAATTAACGATGCTCTACCGAAGCCTGCTGATAGTACAAGCCTCCGCCCAGGTTTTCTGACGTCACGGCTGAAGATGAATAGTAACGCGGTAGCAGTATGAGGCTGTATATGCGGAGTTGATATTTAACCATTATTATACACCTAAATACATTTATTTATTTAAAAAATGAAATAAGTTTTTAAATTCTGCACCTTTAACATACTTTTTATTCCTTTACATACATATATAAAGTGAAAATAAAATTGTGGTATCACATACAGGACTTACTAAGAATAAGGCTTAGTTACTAGAACGTTTTTTTGAGTTACGTTTTTCGTTTTTTTCATTTATTAACCAATTTTGATTGACTTTGGAATAATTATTTAACATAATATTAGTAAACACAGCAATACATTTATATGCAAATTGTGATGTACACACACCACAATTACTACATGTGTCAAAGTAATGTTTTTATATATCATCATTTCTGTAGATAAATGCATTAATAAGTTCTTTTGAGATTTACACTTTAAGAACAAGTGTTCAAATCTCTCACCTACCAGCACTTTAAATAATAATAGCATATTTGTCACTAGATCAATAAACATTTCTTTTGGCCACTGTAGTCCTCCCCGATCCAAGTGATTTAAATAACTGAACACTTCTGTATCCGGAACGGTTTCTAATTGTAGTGGTTTGCCATAACAGATGTAAGTTTTACATTGTTCACACGACAATCTTCTGTTAATACTGTGGACAATGTAACCCGCAATATAAATTAAAACATTTCAATCGTTTTCAGACACGTTTTCATCTTGCATAAGTATCAAAGTATCTTCAAACGTTTCAACACATCCTTTATCTAACTTGATAACACCCTCTGTGATTTTTCAGAGCTGTCTAGAAATTCTTTTAATTGAAATACTCCTTTAGTTGAAAATTGCAGAGTCAATAGATTAAGCATTTTTAATTTTCTCTCGGATTCTAGTACTTGGACAACTGAAACGTGATAATTACCGCCATTCATTTGTCTGTACTGTCCAAAATGTCCTTCAAGATCATCAGTTTGAAGTTTTCCTAACAAGATATAATCTAATTTTAATTCTATAATCAGATGTTTAGATAAATCTATCAAACTTTTGCAAGTATGTGTCAAGGCTAATTGGGTTTGATTTGAAAGTTTTCCATTTCTGGATATTTTACTTTCTCCTTGTATAACTAAGTTATCCCAAGACTGCAACCATTTGACGAAGTTTTCTAAAAAAATGAAATTCTTGTCTTCTACACCGAATATTGGATCATAATGAGAATCCCTAAATCGAGTGCCTTTATATACCGATTTGCAATTGACAATTTTCCACCAGTCAGATATTAAATTCAAGAATCTTATTGTACCGTCTACACAACACATATTATTTTTATGTTTAGTCTTTAGTGCAGCAACATTATTGTTATCAAATAAACGAACACACAAGTTCAAATTTTACCTTTCGACTGACGAAGGATATAAAACTTTGCGTGATAAACTGGGTGCTAGTTTTAACCCGTAACCACAGACGTTCAAACATCGTCACGCCGTCATAGACGTGAGGTCATAATGACCCCTATTTTAAAAAAATGCAAAATAACGTCAAAAATCAATGTATTTCCAACTGTGATAATATAATAATATTATGTATTTGAACACTAAATGTTTAGTGTCTACACGTTTTAACAGATTTATAGTAAAACAATGTGGTAATTACAAACAAATTTATTTGGAATGCGTTTTTTACATCATTTTTGACATCATATCACCTTATGGCACGTGAACATAAAAATTATAAAAAATATTCTAATGTAACATAATAGGTACCTAAATATAAACCTAAATAAACATAAAAAACAGGTAATACTATAAAAACCATTTACAATGTAAAAAACAGCAACCGGTTTTCTTGGCATACTCCTCAAGCAGCACAGTCTAGACATACTCTCTTTGTGCATGCCATACAAATGGGAATTTTACATATAATGCAAAAATGAGATGTCTTTCTTTTTTTACGCGCAGGGCATCTTCTACATGCTTTTCTAACTTCAAATGTTTCTTCTTCACCAACAATATTGTCTTCTTTTATTTGCAGTACTCTCCTAATACATGCCCTGACATCACGTGTAATGCGAATATTCTGTAATCTGCGTTCCATTTCAGGTTTAACCAATTGCATTGCTAATTGTTTAACAAAATCATATCTGGTCTGATGAAGTAAATAGGAATTTACAGAAGAAATGTCCACCATTCTGAAAAATATGGCCATAGGCCATCGCCTTGTCCTTCGACCTGTTGAATAAATACTACATTTTTAATCAAGACTATCCACACATCCTTTTGTATTATTGTAATAGGAGATTCTGGTTTACCATCATCAGTGCCCTCTTGGTGGTGAACAGAAGAAACATTACAGCTTTATTTTTCTTCGGCACATAAGATATCATTGTTATATTATTGGTATATCCATATAAAGATGAGCCTACATCCCTTGTTCGTTTTGGAAGGAACTCTGGAGGAATCTCCTTCTTGTTTTTCTTCAGAGTTCCTACATAAGTGAGTTTTACTTCCTTCAGTGCATCTACCAGCTCTATGGAAGAAAACCAATTATCGGCAGTTATGTTTCGATTTGTGCCGTTAATTGGTTTTGCGAGCCTAAGTACAGCTTGGGTTGGCTTAGAGTACTTCTTCAGATCGTCGGGTAAATGCCACCATAAATATAGGCGTTTAGTAGATATCCATTTCTTGCATCCGTTAGCGCCATTATTTTTAACCCATACTTGCAGGGTTTTTTAGGCATGTACATTTTGAATTTTGAACGGCCTCTAAATGAAACCAACATCTCGTCTACACATGCTCAAAAACCTATTGTGTAAACATTCTGACAATTACGAATAAATGCATTAAAAATTTCTGAAATTGGGGCAAGAATATCCAGTTTTCTACGTTCAGCTCTGGTTTCGGGATCGTCAAATCTTAGAGCTAAAAGAATGACTGAAAATCGGTTGGCATTTGTAACGCACCTGAATATGTCACGACCTGACCCATCAGTAGCGAATAGGGACCGTAAATCTTCATGATTAGACTTGAAGATTGAAGTGAACAATAACAAGCCTAAGCTCTAAGACATCCAAATCACGAAGATCACTTTTAGTTTGATTTTTATATTTCAGTCTTATTCTAGCCATGCGTGTATTTGTTCACTGAAGAATGACGCCAATTATCTCATCATCGAAGAGAGTATTCCACACATTTTCTGGCTCTTCTTTGTAAATAGCACGATTTTTCAATCCTGGACATTTTATGACAATATTGTGATCGACGGTACGCGTGTTTTTAGAATATCCAGATACCTTAGACCATTTGTAGCGATTTTTACCACGAAAATAATTTGTTTTATGAGCAGGATCTGGTTTCTCAGGCTGTAAGTCTTCATCTTCAGTTTTATTAGCCTCAAAATCTGCTTCTGCTTCTATTTCAGACTCGGTATCATGATCGCTTGTAGCATAATCAGCATCGGATTCTACGTCACTTTCGCCAGAACTAACCTCTTCTACCCATTTCAGCAATGTTTCCTCGTAATCTTTATCTCCATACTTTATCCTCTTTGATGGTCCAGGCTGTTCGTCCTTACTCATTCTTACAACCTAGATAAAACACGCAAACAAAAATTGTCACGTATATACAGACCTGGCGTCTTTTTGACCTCTACAAATTTTTAACACTCGATAAACAAATAACTAATCACACCAGCAACACACCACTTTGGCAGACGACTTTATACTGAGAGCTAGAAAGGTACTGAAACGCACAGGCGCATATCTAACAGGGGTGGGAAAAAAACAGGAATTTTTTACAATCTGTTTCCGTCAATTTGACCTCACGTCTGTGGTTACGGGTTAAGACACTATTTTCTTCAGCAAGAAATAATTGTTTTAAATCACTGACGCATGCACAATTTTTATTAGAACTAGCAGTTGCAGGACTGGTTGCGTACAAATTGTCAGGTATGTCCGGTAAAATAAACGATTGTTTAGGATCTCGTTGGTTAAGCCAGTTATTTCTGATTGACTTAAATAAATGAATAGTGTCAAAGAGTATAAAAACTTTTTGATTGTCATTGTAAGGGTTTAGAAAAAAGGTATTTAAAGTTCCACCACACAATTCGTCAAACGCTTTCCTGTTTACATTATTATTGTCAGGTATTATGCAAATCACTTGAAATCCAATTTTTGTTAAGGTTTCTAGAACTTTTAATATTAACTCGTGAAGAAACTGATATTTCAGTGTTGCTATGGGGAACAATCCTACAATATCTTTGTTCTTAGAAAATAGCAAAGAAATCATAAACGCCTGAACAGTTGAAGTAGCACTTTTGTTTTCATTAACGGAAGCTTCATTAAAAGTGAAACCCTCGATTTTTCCACCTTTGTACGAAATGTTCTTCTTGATATATATTTCATCCAACATTAAAGTGACGTATTTTTCGTTCGACTTTACAAATTTTAGTTTATCTTCTAAATACTTACCGTGACTTTCATATTTTCCCGAATTTTTTGTACCCAATTTCAGAAGCAATTGTTTTAAATATTTAGGAGACGGAAGTGTAAGTAATTTTTAATTTTTCTAGTAACCTGTATGCTCCTGGAAACGAATACAATATACAACTACTCCATATTAATGTATCGACAGAATATCGCACTTGCTTCGATTCTATTAAATTAATTTGTTCGCGGAAAAATTTAATTTTATCAGTTTTTTCAGGGCACTTTATCTCCAATTCTACTTCGCTCAAAATCGTCGACACATGTTTTAATTTGTCTTCATTTGTAGCACTCATGTTAAAATTATTTAGGTAATCTAGAAATGTCTTTAAACGGGACCACAACTCAAATTTTTTGTTTTTCCCAAAATGGGTTTAATATCATCGTTATCAATAGGTATATTCTTATAAAACACTTCCGTAGACAAATTGTCTTTTATCAGAATCGACTTCTGAATGGAAAGTATCAGGGGATCGTCTTCAGTTAATTTAAAAACTTTTGTTTCAAAAATTTTGAGGTTGAAATCACTAATGTTTGAATTTATTAACACATTTGAGACGTTTGACTTAAGTGATACAAAGCTAGAAATTTTATCTTTCTCCTTTTTAAGTTCATTTTCTTGTTTCTGCCGTTTCTCAATTTCTTCTCGTCTAGTACTATGTGATTTTATTTTTTTCGGTAAAACGGTTGACATGTACGATAGTTGATTTGCAAACAATGTGGAATACGCATCACTGGATAATTTTACTTGACTTCTTGGCACAATTAATATAGAACCATCGGTTCTAGTAGCTTTATCTTCTCGAACAATAAAGTTTTCTGCAAAATGTTTTATACAAATTCGAGAAGAATCTTTTACAACATAATTTTCTTTGTGAATACAATTTAACCATTTTTGTTTCATTAAATCATCCTTCGGAAAGCGAAAGACAGTAACTTTTTCAGTTGGCCTGTAATTGATCTTGCACTCCGGAACACAACAACAGGACGGCATAATTATAATTCTAAAAAGTATTGCAATTAAATGGCAGATCTAGGGAAAACAAAACTATACACACCTTTTACAGTAATTTACGTAAGGTACAATGAAACTGACGTATTTCTAATAACAAAATAATCATGATAGCAGAAGTTACAGTTGATATGATTATGATAATTATTATGTAAATTACCGACAGAAATAGCCACGTGCACCGTACAACAGTTTTAACGCGTGACGTACCGTCGCGTCGGCGTCGCCCGCCGAACCGCCCGGTCCATCGTCAGTTGTGACGTCACGGTGGTAGTGGGGTTCTAGAGGGAGGCTTGTACTATCGGTAGGCTTCGGCTCTACTCAGAACCACAGACCTAAGAAATAGAGTAACAAGGTTAACACATCGCCAAGACACACACCTCAGACAATGGATGCCGTACAAGCACCAAAGGCGCGCTCCAACTCTGTATCCTGGATCCGGGGCAAGTTGAGCATTGTACCGCCAGATGCCAGCGCATAAAGCACCAGCCTCTACACCGCAAGTTAAATGAGGTTACAGATTATACATTGTACATACCTTGCAATTCTAATTTTTTTCAGTTGTATTCTCGATTATATCTGTTTTGAATAGAGAAACCTGTTGACAAAGAATATATCTTCTAACTACTATCTACATACCAATAACGGAAGTTGATCATGCATGCGATGGCCTTGGCCAGTATTATGGTGAACTGAATTAGTATGTAATTTTTGAATTTTACTTGCAATTTCAAATGGAACTTTAATAGTTTTTCCTTTATGCATCTTTATTAGTTGGTGATTGACCTGTAACCATTATTAAAACAATGCGCACTGCACTTTATAGCGTCACAGAAAGTAGATTGGGTGTCAAGGTAGGTCATGAAAGGCGCTGTGATCATATTTGATGAATTGGCAATATGTGGAAAGTTGTCAAAAACATACAAAGTTATGTTATATTTTAAATGATAAGTAAACAGTAACGGTGGGTAGAGGGATTTCGTTTGCGCAGTGACTAACGTCATATGACAGATTCTTTGTGTTTTAAAGTGTGGAAATTGCTGTTGCTGAGATAGAAGGTTTAGCAGAGCCTGGTTGTTCAACGTACATCATTATTTCCGCAATCCTATTAACATTCAAGAACTGATAATATACCATACCGCAATGTTGCGTACGCCTCTGATTTATTGTGTCATTTAGCTTAAATAAGGTTAACAATTTAATGTCAATATGATAGATGTAAAAATGTTACCAATACGAAACTTGAAAATTACTAGATTCTAACATTAGTTACAATTTTCACCGCGTCCCATTCTACTTTCTGTAACCTGTACTTTGTTACTCAAGTGACCGGAACAGAGTTTATGAAGTTTTCCGAAAGCAGTTGGAACTAGCCGAATATATTCTGACAGGCCTATATTAACTATTTTCACCATAAATGTTTATTTTACTTAGAAATACCTATTTCGTCTTAAATTTAAAATAACTGCCTCATTTTCATAGAAATTAACTACAAACTGATAACGCAGTTTAACGTTAAAATTCCCCACCTGAATTGTGGCTTGCAAAATTTGTTTCATTTGACGTCTGGCAAATGATTATCTTTACAGGGGGGTTTATGTGTTTCTAACCAGACAGGATATTTGATTAATCATAGGTCATTGGGATTGCCAACATTCTCTTAGACAATAGCTACAATTTAAAATAATGTGAATTACAAAATAACTGAAATTGCGCGTTTTAAATTTTCACAAGTTGCTTCAGCGGATGTGGAAAGATCGTTTTCACAATTACAAATATATTTTCTGATAGAAGGCAAGCATAAATCGCGGAAAAACTACAGAAAGACCTTGCAATAAATTGTAATTCCCACAAGAAATAATTTTGTTGTTATAATCTGTTATTTATATTAGAAATGGGCAACGAAACCACTTAAATAATAAATAATGTCTATTTACAAGTTTTTTAATGTCATTTTTCTTGCATATTTTAAAATGTTATAGTGTCTGAAAATTCGGGCTGTAATAATGAAAATAAATATATTTATAAATGTATTTATTTATACAATACAAGTGCTGGTATGAGGTAACTAACAAGTACTACATATTTCGTCGGCCTCTTTGTACAACAGTATTTTTCCAGTGAACCGAATTTTTGGGAGAAGCAAAATAATGTTTGAATTTATTTCTGACGGGCATTGCTTGTGTGGATCTAGAAAAACGTGCCGACAAAAAAGTGCCGCGGAAAAAAGTGTCGACCGAAGAAAGTGCCGCAAAAAGTATCGGTGGAAAAAATGCTGCAAAGAAAAAATTGGAATGATTCAAGCACCTAAATACACTTGTTCTAAAATAATTAGGCAAGAAATAAAATTAAAAATTAAGAATTTGTTTATTAATAGTTATTAACTACTACATAAAATACAAGCTTATTATAAATAGTCACAAAAAAACTAAAGTAAAAACTAATATTTTATAATAAAAACCTAAGTTATTCATACACTTGAATTCTAATAGTATGTCCTATGGCATGTAAAAAAGTTTCATAATTGTTTTCACCATTTTCATGTTGAATACATAAGTTTTTTAAACGTTTTTGCATTTTTTCGAACTCTTTCCTTTTTTACTCTTTGAATGCACTCTATTTTGGTGTTGCAACAGTTTGGTTTCATCTGTTGCAACTTCTTGTCGCATTTTTTCAACGAGTGTCCAAATACCTTGATGTTTTTGTCCTACGAGATTCAAAAATCTATAGTTCCAACCTTATGTTTAATTATTGGTCCGGTCTTGATCGTTTATGGTGGCCTCTCGCACGTTCCATAGGGTTGGTGGCAACATAGGTGGAATATTACGTAGTCTCAGCATGTCCTCTGTATTGCCCCCAACTCGCCAAAATGTACCTGACACGTGGAGTCAAAGTAATCAACTAAATCATCTAACTGTGATGGTATTAACGTTTTCAGTAAAGTCATACCATTGGGGACTTCGGCAATAGGGAGGAAGGCCAAACCATCCCACATGCCGCAAAACAAATTCACGTCCTCCTTTTCCCTGTATAGAACTTCAAGTCCCAACTGTTGGATTCGGAGGAGGCCAACTGGGCAAAATGGTCAGTTGGTCCGTAAATCCTAGGGATCAACTGGGCAACAAGCAAAAAATTTTTGTACAAAGATACGAATTTAGGTTATTTGCAGATTTAAGATTTGTGTGTACATAGTACAAACATTTCTGTGTAATGTAAAGATACGAATTTAGGTTATTTGCAGATTTAAGATTTGTGTGTACTTAGTACAAACTGCTGTGTGTACCTTGGGTAAAGTGGTAGAAACAGCGTGTGATGTTTACATGTTCCCCGATGACCGCTTTGATAGTCTCTCAATGAATTCACCTGTAGCGGAGCCCCATTTGACTTTTGGTTTCTCAGAGTCGTTTTCATCGTATCTTCTAAAGGCATTCTTGCACGAACCATGTCGTCGATGTTCTGAACTGTAAAGGTGTAGCCAGAGTGTCCTATGCTTTAGTTTTCATGTCTTGTATGGTTTTTGTCACCTCTACAGCCTTACTATCTGTTGGATGATTATGGCCCTTTATTTTAATGAGATCAGACTTGGCTAGAGTTGTTTTTAAAGCACCTGTGCACTGAAATTGTAAAATAATGAATAAGATTAAAGACCAAGAAAGTTTTTCAGTAAATTAGAACAAAACAGTTGAAAAGAATCGACAAATCTAAAAATAAGTGAGATGTCACTTTTTATGATACATTTGTGGAATTATACAACAATTTTGTATTTTCTAATTTATTTCGTCATTTGTTACTTACCTTAAGCGTATTAGCTTTGAAGCATCGCCAACGAAAGAACTGTTTGCACTCACGATGGAACACATACGTATATCCACCATGACATATTTTTTCTCCATCTTTGTTAGGTCGAATTATTTCCATGTTTACGACCCGAGCAAACGTAAGAAAATGATAATTCGAATATATATTCAGTCGCTTTATAAACGCAAATTTTAGAAATCTTAAGAAACTATTTTCTAAAGGCAATTAAGATAATCACAACAGGCATTATACAACAAACACTAATTAAAAATTCCTCAAATTTAAGATTGCAAATTTCCGGAAAATAAGAAGACTTTCAGGAATGTCATTAACAGATTAAGGGGAGGAGGTACTCGAGTAAAATTCGTAGGCTGTTTGTGGGCAACCCAATTAGCATCTGCAAAGATACTCTACGTATTTTGTAGAAAACTACGTAGCAGGAGATATAAAAGAAATGCATAATCCCACAGACGGTTAAACTAATACTCCCCGCATAACTGTTGCTTTACAATGAAGGACGTTGGTAGGTACCTACTCGTATACCATACATACGCAGAAATTTTGTTGATTATGGCAAAAGGATTTTGGAGTTATGCAATTTATTATAAATATTCCGTATCTTTTAGAAGGCACTATGTTTTCTCTTCGTACTATTATGTTATTAAGAAAACATTTTATAAATATAAAATTATGAATCTACTCTCAATTTCACACAGATCGGTTTACTTCAAACCAATAAGTAACTCTTTACCTTAAATTAGGGTTTCATCAAGATACTCGATATTTGTAAACTTTTGCATGGGTGCATTAATTTTATATTATAAAAAACTTAATATTATTTCGACGTATTTTAAATAAACGTTGCACATTACCCGAAGGAACAATAGTTTTTTAGGCCGCACAACCCAAGCAACATCTGGTCCTCACATAGGTGTAATAGCTATTTATATATCTAGGGAGCAAAAGTATTCATTTCCTCCAGCGTGTGAATTTAATGCCCGACGCGTTAGCGATTTTTTCTTCCGACCTGTGTTCTATAGCGCGAAATTAAAAAAAAAATTGCTTTACGAAATCATTATAGTGACTCTATATTTCTGTAGTGACATTTTGTCTAATTTACAAATCAACATAACGTTGTAAAACTTTGGTGTGATAATAGTGACATAAACACATATGCGGGAGGTAAAAAATATTGGCACCCGCCGGAAATTAATAAAATTGACTGGTTGCAAATTGATAGCTTTGTTTCCTTAAACTAGGGCCCAAAGCCGACTTTCTATACACTGAGTAGAAAATTTTTTATTTTTATATTAAGTGCGCTAAATTAATGATTTTAGAGCGTGAGAATGTTACTTTCTTTGACGAGGCGATAATCGAGTCAAAAAAGTCATTCGAACGTTCTATAAAACATTTCGCCCTCGTAATACAAACAATATTTTTTATTATACCTGCATCAGAATCGCCGTTTAAAGCACGCCTGAGCGTGCGAATACAGGCGATTAAAGCACGCCGAGCTTTAAAGGTTGTCAAGGATACTACTGGATGCAACAACGGACATGGACGCGACAAAAATGTAAATAATTCTCGTAACTATAGTAGCAATATTATTATGGCCTCTCGATTTATCACGACAAAAATTATTTCTAAGTTTTTAGTGCGTAATTTATTTCCAGTATTGCAGGTATAATAAAAAATAGCGTAAAGTATTCGTGGATAACTGGTCTTTAAAACACTTGCTCTATTTCGAGCACTCCGGCTACGCCGTCGGGCTCGAAAACTCGCGCGTGTTTTAAAGACCTTGTTATCCACTCATACTTTAATATACTATTTTTTCTACAACCGTCAAACAAGAATATCAATATTGTTTCGCGCCGTAGTGCGCGAATATTTTTGGCGCTCTAGTGCGCAAAATGCCTTTTTTCACGTCGCGGTCGTCAACGGTAACGTAAATAAATATTCTATTTTTTACCACGTTAAAAAATGGGAAACTTCGCGTATTCATAGCGATGCGCGAATTTCCCCTTATTTTAACGGTTGTCAAAAAAATATTGTTTAGGTGTAACTTTTTTAGAAGTACATAATTACCTATTATATACTTGAATAATTCTGGAAATTTTATACTTAGATTAGTCAACAAAATGCTAACTTTTTAATATTACTTATGTACACAAATATAAAAAAACAAGTTTTATTGACAATCCTTTTTTATTGTTTTTCTTTTGTTTTGGGCCTTGATTATCAGTTCTGAATCACTAGTTTGTAAACCTCTAGGGATTCGCGGATCAATCAATTCTGGTAACATACAATTGAAGAAAAAATCTTTTAATTTTGATAAAATGGCATGCTCCCACAAATGCGAAGTTTTTACTTATTTACCATTCTCACAATTTCTAAATCTACGTCCGTCTACAATACTAAGTCACAATCATTTTTGCCTAATATGTTTAGTTGGCCCCGTATTTGATAGTAGTACATGTGATTAAGTTTTAGTCTAGTCTAGTTTTACACAAATATTTTTATATTTTGTTTCTACGCTTTCCCACGCTTTTTTATTTCTTATAGCAAACAAGCACTTTATTTCCACTAAACCATCTTCATTCACAAGTCCATCAGGACTGGCACCTAGGTAAGGATATTCTTTCGAAATATAAAAGCCACATGATTTTAAGTTGACACTCTTTTCTTGTTAATATTTTTGTATAGCTACCTTTTCATGCGTTCTTCCATAAAGGATTCCATCGGTTGTTAGATAAGGTGAGCTATAACGCAAATTTTTCAGGAGATAATGACAAGAGGTAGTACCCCTTCGATTACATATTCTCCCAAATGATGAAGCTGTAATTCTATTTCTTCTAACTTCATGCCATTTAACATTATCATGCTGCCCTGTTGTTTCTTTAGCAATTAAATCTATGCTGTTGTTACGTAAACGTGCTGCATTTAGTCCGTAATCCATTGCTTCTGCATCTGCAGCGTTCCCAAATCTCTTCTTCTTTTGAGGATGCAGGTTATTATATTCATTGCCATACTTCCATTTTCTGTAAAATACATTTAAACGATGTTTTTCGTTTTGAGACGGCAAAATATGTTTATGCCACCAAGGCCCTGAATTAAAGGATAACGCTGCTGTGTAACACCGCCTATGCTATGAGCCCCTCAAAATATAAATATTAAAAGATACCATTATAAAACTATAAAACTTTTTTGGAAGTTCTAACTGATGTCTCAATTTTTTCGTACATTTTTGGCCTGCTCTGGAGAGGAATTGCCACTCAAATATCATGTTTAAAAAATATGCAAGGATAACTTACTTTTCAAAATATTTCAGATGCCTATCTTCAGAAACGTTGCTGTTACTTTGACAAGCATGAATCGCTTTTTCACGTATTGTTCGGCGTCGTTGCCCTTCTGATTTCTTTCCGCGTTTTCGAACAATGCACGTACTTCACATTGTAGAATAGGCAAGGTCAACACAATCAAACTAAATAAACAACACAAGAGCAGATAACAATAAAATTTAGAAAATATAACAAAAATAACAGAAACAAGCAACACGAACAATAAATGATAGCAATAACGAATGCAAGAGCGTAATTGAAAAACCAGTATCCAGCCAGAACAACTCAGGACTAATATAACGTTAGTCACCTGGATGTAAAAATAATCTTTTCCTTTGAGAGATTCTTATAGAGGATTACTGAGTGCGCAAGTAAAACAAATTATTAGTGGAATAGAGTTAGAGGTGAATCAGCTTCGCTACTTCTATACGTACATGTAAATACTAGTTCGGAAATACGCACAAATAACGTAAATTAAAACATAGCATACATAACCATTTATTTGATAGAAACATTTAAACTAACAATTAATTAACTATTAAACATCAAGTAATTATGTACTTGAGTGTTTAGTGAAACCATAAGTAATATATATATTTTTTTTTCTTGACTGGGACGGGGGTTGGAATAACTCCAATCTCAGTACTACGCACAGATACCAAGCTTTAATGGTTAGATTGAAATAAAACCACTTGTATGTAATAGCCTGACGTTTCGTATTTATTTGATACTTTTTCAAAGGCTAAGGACAAGAATTTACAAATAAGCAACGTTGTTATAAAAGTTATTGTGAGTGAATGTCTTACCAAACAACTTGTGGAAACCAAACACATGTATTTTAAGGACATGTGACGGTATTCAAATTTGAACAAATTCATCGGAAAAAAGGCAGTAGGCCACCAAAGTTACAGAGCTAAGCTACACATAAAATAACTACACTTGGTCCTGCATCGAGCAGGTTACAAATTAAAAGTTCACAGACACATTAAAAATTTACAATAATTTTATTAGCTTTTTGACCAAAATGGCCGTCAATTAGATAAAAATCGTGGTATTGAAAACGATTTCTAAGCAAGCAGCGACAGGTGTCTGAAGGTTGTTAGAGCCGCGCATGCGCGGAGCGCAAAGCGTCCGAATATTAATGGGACGTTCAAAATGGAAATGACCAATTAGCTTGTGCAATGCAATCTAATAAGAGACTAGTCAAAAAATCGACGACAAGGGTTATGTCTAAGGGTTTTAGAAAGTGGAAGCTACAAAAAGAGTTCTAATTGAGCCCCTAAATTGTAAGTTTACCTGGGGAAAGGACAAACCTGAGAAAATATGGAGGAAAAAGAGACCCTAAATGGATCTAAATATAACTAAATTTATCGTGGAACCGTAATGAGTTTATTAGAAAATTATTATTAAAGAAGTAGTAATAGAATTGGGTGAGTAGAAAGAAATATGATAAGATAAAAGTATCTACCCATTGGGCTGCCTCGGTTGGAGAAATTCTAAGGAGAAATCATTATTGGACATGGCTAACAAAAGGTGGTAGGATACACTCAGATGGTCAATGTCAGTATTTGAATTTAAGGTATTATTGGTACCAAAAATGTGGCACATTTCGATGAAAGTGCGGTGGCTAGAATTTGGTTCAATAGTAATAATTTTTGTATTTTCAAAATCCATACAATGACCAGTGCTGCTGACGTGTCCAGCAAGGGCACAGGCTTTGGGTTTAAGACGAGAGTCGCTTTTATGCTGAGTGATTCTCGATTTCAACCTTTGAGAAGTTTGACCAATATACGTAGAAGGACAACCACTACAGTTTATCTGGTAGACAGCATTAGGGGTTAGGAGAGCTGGAGTTTTATCCTTTAATTTTGAGAAACAATCTTTTATGATATGATGGTGCTTATCCGCAATGATAATATGATCGAACTTACGAAAAACCTGTTTAATTATATGAGAAAGTCCTTAGACGTAGATGAGACTTTTGTAAAGTGGAGGTTTATCATTTATATTATTATCAGAATTTTCTGGTGGAATGATCCTGCCCCTGGAGGTGGAGTATAAGATAGAATTTAGTAAAGAAATAGGGTAATTATTTAATTTAAGAGTATTAATTAATTTATTGAGGTTAACTGCGTGAAAATCCGGATGCGAGATCGTTAAGATTCTGTGCTTGAGCCCCTTCACTACATTCAACTTATGTCGAATGTTGTGTATAGAATGTAAATTCAGATAACGGCCAGAACTGGTTGGTTTAACGTACCAATCCAGTTTAATGGTGTTGGAAATCGTTCTGATAACCGGAGTGTCCAGAAAGGGGACCGACCTATCCTTTTCTCTTTCCACTGTAAATTGGATGTGAGGGTGAAACCATTGAAAACACTCAGCACATTGTCAACGTCGTCGACCGGTACCTACTGCACAAACTAGATCATCAACGTACTGGTAAAGAAACGGAAATTGAAAAGCCAGCTTGGGGACACTTTCCTTTATGATGGTATTGACTATGATTTCGGCCAGAATGGGGGAAAGGGTTGAGCCCATTGGAGATCCAAAGATTTGTTTATAAAAAGTATTATTGAAGGAAAAATATGTTGAATCAAAGATGAATTTAAGAAGATTAATAAACTGTGATTTGGGTATACTAGTTAGTGGTTCTATTAAGTTCCAATTGGTTTCAACAACCTGTATAACCAAATCTACAGGGATATTAGTAAAAAGAGAAACCACATCTAGTGAAATAATCTCATGATCGGGTGGTAACTGAAAATTATTAATTTTTTCGCTGAAGGCGAAACTATGTTTGATACGAAAACTATTATATTCATTGAAAGCTTGCCCTAAGATCTCTGCCAGATATTTGGACAGTTTTTTATCTGGAGATTGTGTCGAGGACACAATGGGTCGACAAGGTGTGTCAGGTTTGTGTATTTTAGGTAAACCATACAATTTAGGAGAAACCGAATTATGACAAATTAAACGTTTATATGTGGGGGTATCTATGTAATTATTATTATGTAAATCTCCGATTAATTTATTATTCCTAGTCTCAATAGACGTTGTGGGATCCATTTTTAAAGGTTGATAAACCTGGTTATCTTGCAAAAGGGTCTGCATTTTGGAGATGTAATCGCCACGCTCTACCGCTACAGTGACATTGCCCTTGTCTGATGGTCACATTTCCCAAATCAAAGAATTTTATTTTTAACAAAGTTTTTTTATTGTGAATTAAAAACGTTGTTAAAATTATTTGTTTTTCCAATAAAAATCTTTCTTAAAGGTAAAATTCTTTGATTTGGAACCTGAACATAAAATAAATTGTGAGAGATCAAAGTTGGCCGAGGATTTTGAAATTTGGTATAGGGGCCTAGATATTGATTCTAAACAACTTTTACTAATAACTTTTTGTGTATTTGCCACATACAAGGCACTTTACCTTACAGAGAAATGGATTTTTTGAAAATTTCCAAGGCATACTTGATTTTTCAAAAGTGAAATTATGTTAGAAATTCGTCTTTAACCAAGGAAGGCTGAACCCCAAAAAACGAAAATTTAAATCGAGAATTTTTTACCTTTCACAAGAGTCGTTTCACCTATCCGGGGACACACTGTATAGTCCAGTGCATTTATCCGAAAAATAGATGTAACCTCGGAAAAAATCCTAGAGAGCTGAAATTTGGTTTACACCTACCTTTCATCTTTCCAAATAAGGGTTGAGAAGTCCCCAACGATCCGTTGTACGCATAACTTTTTAGAGTGCTCAGAAGGTCGATTTTTCGGTTTTTTAACTATATCTTTGTTCCTATCGACTTTACGACTACGAAGGTGCAATAACAAAAGAAGGGTAACAAAATTCTCTATCAAAAAGTCATGTATAGTTTTTACATACAAGCAACAGTTTTCATGAAAATTCGGTAGGAAGGTCATAAGTTTAGGAAATATTCTTGTTCTGCTCCTGAAGACGCAGCATCGCTATCTTTTGAAGACGTTGAACAGTCAAATAATGTTGGTGAGTTGAAAAATTTGACGACAAAATTTCTGAGTTGCAAAATAAAAGTCCTATTGTGGGGACAATATTTCGTAAGATTACTGTTGCAAAGGAATTTGTAAGAGCAGAAAGAATGGGAAAGTGGAAGATGCATTTAACTGCTGTAAAAATATGCTACCATATTTTCACACAGCAGGACATTTTCTTTATGCAAAATCGGCCCATTTGTATATTCAGGACAAGGAGGGATTAGAAACTTCGATGAAAAATGAAGCTTTTAAAAAAGTCACTGGCAACTTTTAACTGTGTCCATACAAATGTTGGTGAAAAGGCGGTGATTGTTTTTGATGGGTATAACAACAGCAGACACAATGCGAAATCTATGGAATAACTTCGCCGATCTTCAAAAACGTCATCTTCAGACGAGTTTTTGACGACACAATGAATGTAACAGTCAGCCAGGAAACGTTTCTTTCTAAAAGCAACAACAAATGCAAATTGATTTCCATGCTGTCAGAGAAATTCGAAGCCACAAATTTCCTCGTCGAACAGGCTGAGGGTGATGCTGACGTTGTCATAATTGAAAGAGCACTGAAACATTCATTTACAAATACAACCGTTGTTGTTGGAGAAGATAATGATCTTTTGGTTATTTTAACGGCTCGAACACCTGTTGGGAAAGATTTCTTTTTCTCGACTTGGGCAAAGGAGCAGTCCAGCAAGAAACGTTCTCTTCCCGAAGTTTCAATCAACATGAAAAGAGCAAGGACCATATCTTATTTTTACATGCGTTCTGTGATTGTGATACAACATCTGCTATTTTCCATAAGGGAAAAACAGGAGCTATGAAATTATTGCAAAAAAGACAGGACTTACAGAATGCAACTTAAGTTTTCAATCAAAGTGATGCTGTCCACAAATCAATTGCTCATAATGGATTACTATATTTTTTGGGCATACATGGTGCTCCAGTTAAAGAAGATTCCATAAACACCTATCGTTATTTGTGCTTCGCTAAATCCGTAGGTAAAGACAAATCTGCAAGGTTAAGCCTATTACCACCTAGAGCCAAAGCAGCTGAAGAGCATCTCTACCAAGTCTACTATCAAGTACAGACTTGGTGGGGTAATAAATTGAATCCAGAAGATTGGGGATGGATATTGAAGGACAACTTATTGCACGTAAAAAATCATCAGCACCTCCTGCTCCGGACTGTTTTCTAAAAATGATTATTTGTAATTGCACGAACGGCTGAGGACCACTATTGGGACTCGTCTGCACACCAATTTGCGGTCATTGTCACGGACAATCTTGTTTGAACGCTGCGCCAATGGAGGATTCGCAGGTAACCCAAATCGCAAGCGACCAGAACATTGACAATTCAGACATCGATTCTATGTATGCCTTTGAGCAAGGGTCTTTGCTCCCATCAACAATATTCAAGATGAATAATATTTCCTACCAAATTTCCGTGAAAACTGTTACTTGTATGTAAAAACTATAGATAACCTTTTTTGTAGAGAATTTTATTACCTTTCTTTTGTTATTGCACCTTCGTAGTCGTAAAGCCGATAGGAACGAAGATATAGTTGAAAAACCGAAAAATCGACCTTCTAAGCACTCTAAAAAGTTATGCGTACAACGGATTGTTGGGGACTTCTCAACCCTTATTTGAAACGATGAAAGGTAGGTGTAAACCAAATTTCAGCTCTCTAGGATTTTTTCCGAGGTCACAACCTAAATGCACTGGACTAGTACTATATAAATCATTTGCTTATACGAATCAAAAAATCTTCAGTCACAAATTCAGTTACAAATTGCAGAAACCACTGCCCTTATCTGCATACCTAATAAATATTTCCATATAGACGGAAATCCTCTTACCTGCGAGTGATGCACTTGGAACAAGTTCGAAGAGAATCTATCCTTTTCTACTGTCTCTTTCATTATTCTTTAAAATTCTAATAAGGTTCATAGACAAGTACAGGCTAAATTATTGATTGTGTAAATGTTTAAGGAAAGTCAGAATTTATAAGACATGCGTGAGGCCTATCATGACATATGCTATGGAGACAAGAGCAGAAAATGGTATCACAATACGTCTTCTAAGAACAACCGAGATGAAGACATTGAGATCCATAACAGGCTATACTTTGAGAGATAGACAGAGAAATTAAGACATCAGACGCACATGCGACATCGACGACATTGTCAGATGGTCAAGAAGAAGGAGAAGAGAGTGGAGAGACCATTTCAATAGGATGGCTGATGATCGAATGGTAAAAATAGCCAAAGAAGGCAAACCCGACTCCAAAAGACCACTAAAGCGGTGGCACGAAAGCTGGACATCAGTGTCTCAAGACTTAATATAGCGAGGATTTTATTAGTACGTACAGGACCAAGTCCTAATTTAAGAATACGTAAAAGAAGTAAATGTTTAAAACCAAAAAACGATGTATAATGTTTCATTTCATGTATTGATAAAGTACTAAAGCGAATTACTAGTTAGGAAAGATTTTATGTTTGTTATTTGATATTGAATTATATAAAATATCAGTATAATTGCTATATATAGGTTTGGCATGTCGATTTTACTTAATAAAATATGTCATACCCTAGAATAACTTGTTCTCTATCTACGTTGTAAAGATGAATTTAATTGAACCTAAACTAAGGGCGTGCTTGTCTAAAAACCCAACTCTTAAACTATAGGTGATAATGACTTTTTTTTGCAGATAAATTAAGTACAACCCTATTGAATACTTCTCCTGTCAACAATTTCCGCCACCCGCCTGTGTGGTAGTGTTTCCTCCAGTTCTTCGTAAATCTCGAAAGTTTTCATTATTACCATTATCGTTACCCGCATCTTCTGCATTTTCCTTTCCTCTAAGATGGTTATGTAGACAACATGTGGCTAGTATAACTTTATCCACATTTTCTGGGTGAATTTTTAATCGCCCTTGACATATTCGAAACCTTTGTGTTAAAATTCCAAAAGCATTTTCAGACAACCTTCTGGCTCTACTTAGTCGGCAATTAAATATCTTTTATCTTTATCTCCTTGAATCTATGAACTTGGATATGGTTGCATTAAGTGCATATTTAGAGAGAACGCTTCGCCACGCACGATAATGTGAGGTACTAGTTTGTTGGTACCCGGAAGATTTTTCTCTGGTGGAATACTAAACAATTATTTAACAAATCTTTTTCATTTCCGACGACGCAAAGATGTCACCATCACAATTTTTTCAGTACGCACCTACGTCAACAATCACAAAACGATAATTGGCATCCACTAAAGACAGCAATACTACACTAAACGTTTTCTTATAGTTACATGTTTCCCATCGATTGCACGAATACAATTTGTAAGATTCCAACGTTCAGAAAATTCAATTTCAGTCATTTTCCAAATATCCATAATAGGTTTTGGCATAACTTCTGGTCCTAACTTTATACAAATAATATCACAAATTGTATATACTATTTCACGAACTGTTGTTTCTCCTAGTCGGTAACTAAAGGCGATGGAACGAAATGAATCCCCAGTTGCAAGAAACCTGGAAATGAGGATATCAAGAATTATATTAGCTATAAATCATATTTTTATATAACAAGAATTACCGCATTTTTAAAGGAAATAGTTTGAGATAATTCTTTAATAAATCAAAATGGTTCTTGTTCTTGTTCAGTATACAAAAATATTTTATACGACACACGGCCGGTAACCGCGTTAATGCTTAGCTACTGGCTAAATAACTATTATAAATAAATTACTTATCTTAAACAGACAGCCAATCGCTGTTCTTCTCCTATAGCTTGACGAAATGTGGTATTCTGTTTACTTATTTCTGGTTTTAGTTTCTCCAAAAGCTCTAAAAACTTCCTGGCTCATACGAAAATATCGATGAAATTTTAATTCATTATCAATTCAGTCTAGGAATAATGTATGATACTCGCCCTCTGCCTTTCTTTTTTTACAAATTGGACGAACCCACAGCTTTTTTCTTTTTCCAGTTTTTCAGCTTCTTCGCAAAGAAGAGAGACAATTAAAGTATCTTCGGCCGAGCTATCCATGTTATTTATTAATTATATTGATTGCTGCCTATTGAACACCAACAATTCAACAAAATATTCAGGTAACACCAACCCGTTTGGCGACAGAAACGGCTCTCAAGTGCGCATATGCAGGGCTCTTCCGCTCTTTGCCGCGCTTCTTCGCGCGTCGCTCAAGTGCGTTTCGGTTTTCTCATAGAGAAGATAAGAAATATAGAGAGAGCCTACGGCCAGTTCGTGGAGTGATTAAATGAAGCTTGGTGGATCAAGGGGAAAGTCGGGCGTCGGGGGGATTGGGTATGCAACCCGTGCACTGTGAAAACTCTTCAGAAGCAATAGGATTATATTGGCAAAATATAGATTTAATTTTATTAAAAAGTTACAGATTGGGATAGAGATATATAGATATATTCGCACATCAGCTTATACGTTTTATTTGGCAAAAGTAGTAATATAATTCGATTAAAAGAAATTAATTTTGATTATTTTCTTCATATCCATAATAATGCGTAATCACTATGGTTTCTGTCAGTTTAATAATGCCATAAATTCAAACGTCAAAATTTTACCGCGGTTAAATATATGTCAAAATGTAATCGCTTGTGCATAATTTTAACATGATTATTAAAGGTGCTTCACCAACTGAATTCTATCTATTTATTCAGGAAATAATCACTCCAAACAATCACGCGTGCATGTAAACTAGCCTGAATACATTTTGACGATTTTCTATCAAAATGTTTTGCTCTGAAGAAATATATCTCGTAAATTTCCCGCCCCAAAATCCCTCGTGCTACGCACTCGGAATTCTTGTTGAGCGGTAAATTTATTTAACATATTTCTTAGCAAAACATTCTGACAGAAAACGTCAAAATTTAATCGGCTATTTTAATGCACTTGGGATATTACTGTTGATTATTTCCTTCATATCCATAATAATGGGTAATCACTATGGTTTATGTTAGTTTAACAATGACAAAAATTCAAACGTCAAAATTTAACCGCGGTTAAATATGTGTCAAAATTTAATCGCTTGTTCATAATTTTAACATGATTATTAAAGGCGCTTCACGAACTGAATTTTATCTATTTATTCAGAAAATAATCACGCTAAACATCCCGCGTGCATGTAAACTAGCCTGAATAAATAAATTTTGACGATTTTCTGTTAGAATTTTTTGCTCTGAAGAAATATATCTCGTAAATTTTCCGCCCCAAAAACCCTCGTACTACGCACTCGGGATTCTTGTTGAGCGGCAAATTTACTTAACATATTTCTTAGCAAAACATTCTGACAAAAAAAGTCAAAATTTAATCGGCTATTTTAATGCACTTGGGATATTACTGTTGATTATTTCCTTCATATCCATAATAATGCGTAATCACCATGGTTTCTGTCAGTTTAATAATAACTAAAATTCAAACGTCAAAATTTAACCGCGGTTAAATTTATGTCAAAATTTAATAGCTTGTGCATAATTTTAACATGATTATTAAAGGTGCTTCACCAACTGAATTTTATCTATTTATTCATGAAATAATCACCCCGAATATCCCGCGTGCATGTAAACTAGCCTGAATAAATTTTGACGATTTTCTGTCAGAATGTTTTGCTCTGAAGAAATACATCTCGTAAATTTTCCGCTTCAAAATCCCTCGTGCTGCGCACTCGGGATTCTTGTTGAACGGCAAATTTACTTGATAAATTTCTTAGCAAAACATTCTGGCAGAAAACGTCAAAATTTAATCGGCTATTTCAATGCACTTGGGATATTACTGTTGATAAAACCATTTACACAGCAAATATTCCACAAGTTCATCATATTTTTTAAATCTCATTAGACAACTACTACTACAACATACAACTGGTTTTACGCATAAACAAATTCAATGTGATCTTGCCGTAATTTGTAGGTTGGCATATATAAAAGAAATTGATCCTTAATAGGTTTTTCAAGATTCTGATGCAAATTAGAAAACCTGTTTTATAATCTCCAGTTTGTAAATTTAAAGCAAATTCCCAAGCTCGATCTAAAAAATCTATAATTTGAAGATAATTATTACTGTTAATGATTTTTTAAAACCCCATTGATTTTAATCTCATATTAAATATATGGAATAAATTATTAATTAATTTTAAAAAGTCCGCAGTTAGAGTTGAGTGCAGCGGTTATTTCAAGGCGGCGCTTATTTTTTCGCTTACAAGTTAGGTTTTTTTTTAATTGGAATTACAAATAAATCCGCAAGAATTTTTTAGAAATTATATTAAATTTTAATGGAATGACAAAACATAATAAAAAAGTTAATCACTATCAGAATCATTAGAATCAAAGTGAAGAGAGTCATTTTCTTCGTCTTCAAAACAAATATCATTTTCTTCTAGTTCATTTTCATCTTCCACGAATTCTTCATTCACATGAATATTTTCATTGGCCGCCAAGAGTCTTCTTTCTTCTTCCATGTTTTCCTCAGATAGACATACAATTAGGTTGTCTTCACGCCCATCAAAAGAGTTTGTTAAGCCGCAATGTGAAAAGGACGCTTCCATAGTTGTTTTTGAAATATGTGACCATGAACTGTTGATCCATTATAAAATATTTCTAATGGTGGGGGGCGCATTTTTCCACTACGAGTAAGTTCATGTTGATCTGCCGCCATCCAGTTATCGTATTCTTCCTTATATTGTGATTTGAACGTTTTATTACACCCCACATCGGCAGGTTGCACAAACTTGGTACAATCTCCAGGTACTACAGACATACGAATTTTCATGTTTTCCAATTTTTGTTTAACACGTTGGCTCCCATATGAATCACCGGTGATACATGAGATTTAGTAGCCTATTGACCGCTGTACATCGATACAGGTTTCTGTTCAGGACCAAACGTGTTCTCTAGTTATAAGGACAGTCCAAAGTCAACAGATGTCGCCATGGGTCTCAAATACGTGACGTGCATTATTTCCGACCGTTTGATTATTTGATCACCGGTGATTCACACGGTACGTATGTGATCCCTAGCATTACATTGCACGTGTTGGTAGATCGTTTCCTAAGTTGTTTCGTAGTTTAGTGTCTTTAGTTTTTGTAAAATATGGACCCAAAAGAAGAAGAGAAATTACTTCGATGGTTCAACGAACTGGAAGCTGAAGGTAACGATTTTTGAGGTTATCAACATAAAAAGCAAGTTAGTAATGTATTTGATTTATTCTTAGAGTTAAATCTTGAAGCTACTGAAAAAGTGCAGGAGGATGAGGGCTACGAGTTTGGGGAGAGTAGTGAGAATGGACACACAAGTCAAAACTGTCCGGAAAACCTAAACTCAGAAGGTGAAGACGAGGAGCCATATACCCCTTCTGAATCGGAATACGAGCCTAGTTCCGAATCAGAATCCGAATCAGTATGCGAAAATGACGGCCACGATGCCGACTTAGCAGATTCAGATGAAGACGTCAATCAACCGACCATAATTTCATGGAATGAAGTAGATGGATCGTCTCTGAAGCAGTTTGCTGTTACTGCTGCTGGCAAAATAAATGTTCCTCGTAATTTGAGACCTGTGGATATTTTCAGACTCATTGTGGATTCGGATATTTTAGATTTGATTGTTTTTGAAACAAACAAAAATGCTAGAAGGTACAAATCAAATTGGAGTGTTGTTTCTGCCCAAGAAATGGAAAAGTTTTTTGCTATTGCCCTGTATATGGGACTAGCCAAATTTCCAAAAATATCAGATTACTGGTCACGTAAATTTCTATATCGACATTGTTTTGTTCGCCATATTATGTCAAGAAATAGATTTCAGGCGATATTGCGATTTATCCATTTTGCTGATAATGAAGTAGCAAATAAAGAAGATCGCCTATATAAACTTAAACCTCTTACAGAAGCCTTAACTAAGAGATTCAAACAGCTAAAGGTCCCTGCAGAGGTAGTATCTATTGATGAGTCTATGGTACCGTTCAGGGGCCGGTTGCTATTTCGGCAGTATATTCCAGGAAAGGCATCGAAGTATGGAGTGAAAATTTTTAAGCTATGTGACGAAAGTGGATACACCTACGAAACAGAAATTTATAAAGGAAAGAGTAATACGACAACTGCAGGACGAAGTAGTAATACAATCGTTTTTACTTTAATGAAGGATTACCTTGACAGTGAACGTACTCTAGTAGCAGACAACTATTATAACAACCTTGAGTTAGCAGATCTACTACTGGAAAGAAAAACCCACAGTGTTGGTACATTACGGAAATATGTAAAAGGAGTACCAAGGGAAATTTTGGATGAAAAGAAAATGAAAAAGGGAGATATCAAAGGAAAAGAAAGTAATGGCAAGGTCATCGGCAACTGGAAAGACAAGAGATCCGTTAGGTTTATTAGTACGAGGCATACATTAAACACCATCGACACAAACAAAAAAAATCGCAAAGGTGAAACAGTTTATAAGCCAGAAGCTATTGTGTTTTATAATAAATTTAAGATGGGTATTGACTTATCCGATCAATTGGCTTCTTATTTTACTGTTCTTCGTCGATCTATAAGATGGTACCATAAGGTTGCATTTGAGTATCTATTTGGTACGTCTGTTATAAATGCTCTCGTCTTATACCAGCTATCAAACAAAAAGAAAATTCAAGTAGCAGATTTTAGAGAAGCACTTGTGTTGGGTTTGCTTGGGGATACTATAGATAAAGGAAAAGAGAGTAAGAAAACTAAACACGTACTGACAGAGATTGTTGAAAAAACAAAAGACAATCGAAAAAAGAGAAAGCGATGTATTGGATGTTATGACAAAGAGTATGACATTTACAAAAACTCGAAAACAGCAGCGAAGAAGGCTAGGCTGGTTTCCACTGTTTGCAATGAGTGCCCACATACTCCTGCGTTCTGTTTGGAATGTTTTCAAAAAAGACACTAAGGTGACATTTTTCTGTTACAATATCGTGTTTGTTTTTCATTTTGACTGTTTTTTCACGTTTATTAAGAAATAAATAATATTCCCTGTAAAATTTTACTACTCTTTTATTTTAGCATGCATAACTTGACTAAGGTGAATCACCGGTGATGCCCACTTGGATTATATGTTACTCGGGTCATTTATATACCACTGCCGTATTCAATTTGTCTGCCTTTATATACCAGCAATATTAACGATCCACGAACTATAATGCTGCGCGATATCACCGGTGATACATGGGGTCCACAAGTGAACCAAGAGGTTTGTTCACTGGTGATACATATGGTACCACAAGGCAGAAACTTCGATATAGCCTTGGTAGCCAACGTGTTAACAGAGTCCATTAGATGGCATCTGTAGCTGTCCCAAATAAGTAGTCGCGGTTTGAAACTTAAAATTCCCACTACTCGTTGTAAATAATCCAATGTAAGAGATTCATTCATCCAGTCATTATATGAATAACCGATCATGATATTTGGGAACTTTTTCTCACATTTCGTTCCCGGGATATTTCGTCTCCTCACATCTCGTACCCGGAAACTTCGTTCCCGAGCGAGCTTAATTTGTCTTCTAGATTACAGGGTGTTGAAAAACGAGTGCAGCGATCGGAATGCTGTTAGAAAAATGAAAAATATTTTAATTAATTTATCTATTATAATAAACTTATAAGAACTATATACAGTATGTCCCCGGCTTGAGCTTACAAGAGGGAATTACATTTTATTTTTAGTTTTACATAAAAATGTAATAGGAATTATAATTCCTGCTTGGGTTGTAAAGAATTTTAAGAAAATTTTCAGTTTTTCAAAAATAAGTCGGCCTTGACAGTTAAGCAAAACTATTTTTTTCAGGAAAACTACCCTTTTTGTTTATGATACGGCAAAATGTTACTAAGAGAAATATCAGGAAGATACTTAGATTAAACCGTCATTGTTAATAAATTAAAATATCTTTCATTTTTTAACTGTATTCCGATCGCTGCAATCGTTTTTAACGCCTTGCAATTAGAATTACATAAGAGTTACAACAAGCAGCGATTTTAGCCTACAAGATTATAACTAACTCGATATAAATGTGGAACCTATTTATATATTATCGTTATCGTGTGAGACTCTGTTATCTCAACCCCAGGTCAACAGATAATCTCTAGGGCAACACACAACTCTTCCACCCTTAAATTAAATTATACCCTGATGGGGTTAATTTTATCAAGCACAAGGATTCCCTTTATTACTTACTGATGCTGCATTCGGTGAAGTAGCTTGTGTTTTAATCTTCCTAAGATGTAGATAACGTTTTAATACAAAGATATATGATTATGAAAGCTATTGAGATATAAATTATTATGACCCAAGGTGATATAGTAGTATGCATGAAAGTCGGTTCTTTTATCTGATTTATAGCTCTCTGAACGTCTATCATTTGCGTTTTTATGTTGCTGATATCAGTGTTATTTATGCTGATGAATTTTGGCATTTCTAAGGAAAAATTTATTATCGGCTTAGAGAGGTTAAGCTCCAGCACGGGTGCTTTTGGTATCACTTTGGTTTCATAATCGTTCCTATATGACTTAAGCCTATATTTCTTAAATTCTATCATGCAATTATTATTTATAGTAACTAAATTAGTTCCCTTTTTTATGATGTCATTGTCGCTGTATATTTGACACCTTTTTCTAGCGACGGTATCGTATTTAACTACCACTATCCACTGCGTGGGCGATAATTTTCTGACATAATCGGTAATTAAATTGAAAGGTTCTACGATGCATGTGTTATAGGTTTTTGAAAATTGCAGGAGCTGGATTTCGCATGGAGAGTCTTCCTGTATCTGTTTATGATCCGCTTCGTGACACAGATACTCGTTGGTCGTTATTTCGTTGCATTTTTCGTTGTCCAATACGTACCTTTGCTCGTTTATTAAGGCAAACTGTGCTTTAGGTTGGATTAATTGATACGTGTTATTCTTTTGGATAGGTAAGGAAAATAGCTGGTAATAATTGTAACTTTGGGGTTCTACTAATGGTATTCTGAGGATAAATATTTTTTGGGAGTTTTTATATATGCTTTAATTTTAATCTAGATATAGCAAGTCGTTTTGTTCCTCATTTAATGGTGTTTCTATGCTGCTGTCTGTTATGATGTTGATCTTCCTTATTTCGTTTAATAGTTCCTTGGGGCTTATTATTGAAGGATGATACCATTCCAATTTGGCGAATGTTATTGCAGTTTCTAGCTCTGTCCGGATATTATTTATGTGATTTAACAGTAGCAATATTTGAAGGTGTACGTTATCCACAAGTATTCTTTCGTCTGTTTCTAGTTTCCAATATTCCGTTTGTTTCGCCAATGTTAGTACCTGTGAGATTTTATACTGCATTAATATTTGATTACTTTTCAGAGCGTTTATAGATTGGTTAAATTTCATCATCGCGTCTATGTTTAACGCTATCTGCTTATTCACCGGAGTTCCTAACCTTCGCTGTTTCGATATTAGTTCGTTTATTGCCTCTTCGTATCGTTTTACATCGGATTGGTCCAAATTACCTGTTATAGCTTTTATGAGGGATCCAAGTATTTCTGTAGCACTTTTGTGTCTTTCTTCGGGTACAATTGTTTCGAATTTTTCTGATATGGCATTGATTTGTCTTTCTAATATTACTCGGTAATTCTGCATTTCTACATTGTAATGTTTCATTGTTTTGTCCGATTTCGGCATCGTTATTGCGTTTTTTAACTGTATATAATTTACCCGCAAATTGTCGAATTCTTCTTTCAAGGTTCGGAGGACGTAAATTTGAATTATTTCCCACCATGTTTCGATCGTTCGTGCCCGTCCTAGCTTGATTGGTAGTAGGCCTGGATTGTCGTTTACTTGCTTTAGTTCTATGGTACATTCGGCTTCTCCTGCGATCCTTTT
The DNA here is from genome assembly GCA_940337035.1 of Agriotes lineatus. Lineage (NCBI taxonomy): Eukaryota > Metazoa > Arthropoda > Insecta > Coleoptera > Elateridae > Agriotes > Agriotes lineatus. Next base: position 31,365 of record CALNHX010000705.1, on the reverse strand, counting down.
GAAACAATAGAGCGTTTCAGTTTTCTCGTGTGTATTCTTTTCGTTTTGTTGTTTTTGTCTTTTACGATTGCTGTTTTATCGTCTTGCATTTTATAGATTTCGAAGGGTCCTATACCGGGTGTCAACGAATTTATTAGACAAGTAATATTTTCTAGAGTATTAGATGTATTAAAATGAGATTTGGTATAGGTAAATGGTATAGGGAGAGGAGAGTTTTCGCATATTTTTCACTTTCCGGTCACTTCCGGTTTCACCGGAAATGGCTCCGATTTCAAATTTTTAAATAGAACACCCTGTATATTTTTGCATATTTGGATTTCTGAGACAATTTTGGATCAGATTGTGACATTTTAAAAAGTTTTTAAGCCTACTTGATTTTTTTAGAGCCACTTTTAGTATGGCATCTAGGTGGCCATGATCAGACGCAAACTAATCTTAAGACCTCAGGTGATGTCAGAAAATTACAATCGCAAAGTTTTAGTGATTAGTATGATAGATAGGAATAAGACAAGTTGGCAAAAGCACGTTTTCTTCTTTAACTATTTTTTTTCAAATGGCGACCCTTTTTTGACAAGCACTTTCCGAAAAGAGGATTTTTTGGCGAATCTAACGATACTAATTTATTTGCGATTGGATTAAAAATAAGCTCATAAGTTAAATATTTCTAAGCAAAATACTGGATAATAATTTATTTACTTTTGCCAAGTGTGCCATGGATAAGTTTTTAAAATGTCACATGCTGATCCAAAATTGTCTCAGAAATCCAAATATGCAAAAATATACAGGGTGTTTCATTTAAAAATTCGAAATGGGAGTCATTTCCGGTGAAACCGTAAGTTACCGGAAATTGAAAAATATGCGAAAACTCTCCTCTCCCTATACCATTTATCTATACCAAATCTCATTTTGATACACCTAATACTCTAGAAGTTATGACTTGTCTAATAAATTCGTTGACACCCGGTATATGGGTTAGCGATTTTGTTTCTCTTTTCGTTCCTGATGTAAACTATGTCCCCTATCTTAAAAGCTGTCTCCTTTTCTATTTGCTTGTTTCGTTTCTCTATTGTTTTTGCTTTCTGTTTATGTGCCTCCTCTTTCACCCTTTGATATGTCAGTTTTAATTTCTCCGCATGCCCCTTGATGTAATCTTGGTAATATCTTTTGTCGTAATATAACTCATACGGATCTCTATGGTTTGTGTGTGCAAATGTTAGTTCGCTGGGTGTTAGGACAGTGACTGTATGTATTGAATTGTTATATGTTATGATAGCATAATTCATTAGTTTAGATAATTTTTCTTTCGGGTATTTTTCTTTCAGAATCCTGTGCTCAATCAAAGTTGAATGGAATCTCTCCACATTTCCATTTGAATTTGGGTTGTATGGGGTTATAAAGTGAATTTTATTTTTATGAGCCTCTAATAATTGTTTAACTACGTCGTTATTGAATTCCTTTCCGTTATCACTAGTGATGCTTTCAGGAGTTCCATAGTATGTGAAGTATTTTACTGGACTATCTGCTATTTCAATTGCGTTATTGCTAGATATGGCTAACGCTTGTCCCAACTTGGGGAATCCATCTACTAAAGTTAAGAATTTTTGTCCACTGATTGAGAACGAGTCCATAAATAACTTTTGAAATGGTTTGTCTGCCGTTTCTGTAAGGTTTAGTGGCACTTTAGGAGGTTGTCTGTCGTATTTGCTTCTTTTGCACTCCTGGCATTGATTTATGAAATTTGTCACGCTTTCCTTTATGTTTGGCCAATAGTATTTTCGTTGGATTTGTTTTATAGTTTCTGTAATCCCGCGATGATTGTTCTTTCCTTCATGTTGGTTCTTAATGTCTTCTTCTTGTTCCTCCTCTGTGGCGATGGTAATTAATCTCAGCGTGCATCTGTATAGTCTTGGACCTTTGTCGGAAAAGTATTTTGTATATAATCGGTCTTCGCCCAAGATCGCAAACTCAGGGTTATAATCAGGGCAGTAAATTTTACGATCCTACCAAATTTCATTTGGTTACGACCTTTTGCGCGGTAGACCCTATATTTTCGCCCCATTGCTTGGACTAAACTGAGTGCTACTCTTAATCCAGACTGTACACTAGGTAAGATGTTATATTTGTTAACATGTTGAATTAATTGGTACTGTATTATTCTCTCAAGCACTTTAGACAGCACAGGCAGTCTACTGATGGGTCGAAGCTTGCCAATCGACACAGGTTACGTCACTTTTGGCACAGGAATTGTATAAGCATGTTTCCATGCTTCGGGGAAGACAATTCTCAATACAGTAATTTACTATATGCACGACAATAGGCAACAAAAAAGGGCAGCACATCTTAATTAAGTTTAAGTTTAGGTCATCAATGCCTCCAGCATTTGATTGAATGTTGTCTATTATTTTGCTAACTGAATCCTCATGTACTACAAGAAACTGTAATTCAGCTGCTGTTTCTAAAGCATCACAGCGGTGATTTGCATAATAATTTCTTCTGGGACTTCACATCGTCTGTTTGTTTTTATATTAAGATCAGAAAGTAGCTTTCATGTCTTCTTGGCATTACTGTTTTGAAACCGATAATTTATTGTAATATGCTTTCCTTTCATTCCGGTAAACAGTATTGGTGTAATTTCTTAATTTTTTGTAGTGTTTAATGGTCAGCATTACCACTACCCTTAAATCGTAGTAATGCTTTATTCCTTAGTCTCATAAAGAGTTTCAAATTTTCAGTAAGCGGGGCATTAGGGATTTTAGAGCATTTAGATATTTTATACGTAACATGAAGATTCAGTAAAGCAAGTAAACTTTCCTGTAGAAACTGCACTTTTTCGTCTATATTACGGCAGTCATGTATATTGTTCCAGGGACTGTAATGATTTTAACAGCACTATATTTGACCAGCTCAGTTTTGAAGCTACAATAAATAAGATTGTGATGCGATAAATGACCAACATTTATTACACTCCTACCAGTGATATTTTCAGCATGATTTGCGATAATATGATCGAGTAAGAAGCAGTAATTAAAGTAATGCGCCTAGGCTCGCCAATGATTTGTGTTAAACGAGCATTATTTAAGTAAGTTTTCATGTATTTAGTAGATTGACTTCCGTAATCTAATAGATCAATATTAAAGTCGCCAAGGCAGAAAATGTTATTAACCATTGGCATAATTAACATAACAATTTTCACCTTTATTGTTGGGTCTATAAACAGCACCCAAAGCAACACAACTCTTATCTAGAAGAACCCGCACCCAGAATTGCTCAATGTTATCCTCAGTTTGAATGATAGTAAAATTTAGGTTTGATTTAAGGTACATGCACCACCCGAGGGGTCTATGGAACCGATCTTTACGAATTAACATGTAGTTTTTAACAGCAATATTTTCACAACGTGTTTGAGCAGACAACCAAGTTTCAGAAACAGCCAAAACATCGTAATTCGCGGTTAACAAATGCTCCTTCAATCTAGTAAATTTTGGAACAAGTGATCTAATGTTTATATGCGCACATCGTAAATAATACATTAAATTAGAAAATTCAAAGAAACATAGAAAAAAATAGCAAAATACAAATTCAGATAACTCAGTTAATATACAGTGAGCACTTAAAACCATATTATTCCACCAGTTTTAGTAAATCACTTTGTGTTTTGATCAAATGTTAGTTTTTATCCATATGGCTCCATCGAAGGTCCACACATTTTCGTGCCTATATTTTTACTGGGCCGGGCCTCCTTGAAAAGCTCCAATGTGGGTTTTATGATGTCTTCCGATATACATATGCCTGAACCTTCTAACAACTTTTTATTAGAAAATACCTTTTTCGATCATGGTAGCTAACAAATTTTACTATGATGTGACGATCGCGACCTCGGGCTTGACCAACACGATGTGCACGATCAATGGCAGTTACATCTAAATCCACATTTAATTGTTGTTAACATAGATCGATAACAAGCTTATCTAAATCTTCATTTGGGGTTTCACGCATTCCCCTCTACTGCTGTAATTCTTCGATGCTGTTCTTTAGGCATTCATTCTCTTTTAGATAATTTGTAGGCTTAGTGAATTTACCTGCTGCTGTAGATCCCGGTTACTAAGCTCTATTCATTAAAAACTTTATCTAAATTCTGCTTAACTATCTTAGCAACACTATCAGCAATTGTAGATAGGAGCATTTTGTCTTCAATTTGAGACTGTGTGAAGACCATGATTTGTTACTTGGACACAAATGTTCGCTTAAAATAACGCCAGGATTTGTTGTTGAAGTAAAACTTTGCAACTTTTGACTAAAAGCCAGTGGCTACACCATAAAATTACTCTAAAATTTTGCACCGTAGCTTAACACACAACCTACTCGCGGACCGTCATGTACTTTCCCAAAAAATGAAAGCCTGTGCTGCTGATGTACTTAATACTTGAGACGATAAACAAATCTTCTTTTTTTTTAGAAAAGTTTATGTGGAAACACTGTAATTTATTAACCAAAAGTCCCTCTTCAGCTTCTTGCAGATAATGGAGCTTACATAATATGTAATTCCATAAAATAGGTTTACCATCGCTGAATATAGCACCTTTTTCACACAAGTGTTCATCATCAGTTTCAACATATGTCACGGATCAGGAAATACATATACGTACGTCTCCTCTGTAGCTGGATGCTTACAAGGTTGGATAGGTATAGGTTACATTCTAGTTTACCAGCCGTTCTCATGTTTATGGAAGCTCCATTAAAAGTGAATGAAACCATTTGCACACCTGCTTCATTTGTAAATGATAAGCACTGTAAAACTAACTTAGATCGCTGTTCAGCATTAACCCCATCTACTAAAAATTAGGTTCTGGTATTTTCCACTCGCTCTTCAAGCTTATTAGCATAAAAATGCATGATTTGTTTCCCACTGACCTGTCACCGCCCTAAAGACCAGTACACGTATCAACATAGCCATGGCAGTTTTCCCCGTCATATTCTATATGAAGGCGTACTGCCATTTGGTCTATTACTAATGTACATAGTATTGTATAACTTCTCTGTTCAATCCTTTGGCGTATTGCATCGACCGACTCTGAAGTGAAGCCAAGATCTTAAAGCTTCGATACTACAGCGCAAGTCTTGGGATGTGAAAGGTAGTAATCGAATGTTCTCCGTACATAGTTATAGCCTTTTAGTGAATAATAATGGAGTGTTAGAGCAAATATTCGTAATTCTGCGGCATGCACACATGAAACAGGAGATTTACTTGATTTTTGTACCATCGGTTAAAATTTTTTTAAAGCCACCAATATCGCAGAACAGTCTTCTGGTAGTAAATTTCTTCTTTTTTAAGGCCTTACATACATTTTTCATAATCGCAATTTTTATGATATGACGTTTGCTTGCTGTTGAACTGTATTTTATTACAAGTTTTAAGTTTGCTCGTTAAAACTATAGAGAACGAAAATATGATCTACTTGGTGAGATAATTTAATGATTACAAAAAAATCGGATTTGGTCCATTCGCACAATGGGGTTAATTGATAAATAAATGTATAATAAACACAGTCTTCCTCATAAAATTGTAATTAAAAGATAAGTTGCACAAATAGTGTGGCTACATGTTTCCGTTTAAGATATCTAAAACCATCTTCAGGCTAAAAACAACAAACAAACTTAGAATACAAATAACTAACGAGAGCAACACCTTACCTAAAGACAAGGAGCAGAAGGGAATACGCCATAGAAAAATAAACAATTAAATAATTAAAATGGACAAGACAAACGCACGAGGCGACAGACACGTTAAAATGAATACAATTATATATTTATCTATAGCGACCAGTTAAGGTGAAAAACTGTAAATACGTATCGAAGCCAACTAAGTGCCAAAAAAATAATAGGAGGAAATATATGAAATTAATAGAGTTTTAGATTCAGAAAAATGTATCGTTTAGACAGGAAACAATTTCGAAGATTTCATAAAAGTTTATATTATTGCCCGACAGATACGCAAAATTTCTACATTGGCATAGCGATAAAATTTATGGCTATTTTCAATTATATGTGAGGATTATGCTGATATTTTATGATCAAATTGTTGTATATAATTAGGTTTTATTAAGGACATGTGTTCAGACACGCTCCTACTGAAGGACCTCCCGGTCTGACTCACATAAAAAGAGTCGCATAAACTACAGTTTAAAATATATATACCTCATCTGTCTAGGGGAGGGATGGGGTCTTTATTATGTACTAGGATATTGTTAAGGGAAAATGGAGAAGAAAAGGAAATGGTAATATTAAAACGTTTGATGTGTTCGAAAGAATTGACAAGGGGTTCGGTGTAGGGAAGTGAACGAAAAGAGTTGAGTTCCCTTTTTGTATCAGAAGATCTGAGGGCTGACAATTTGGCGTGAGTTAAATAATGTTGCAAACGATAGAAAATGGGCATAATAATGTTGAGGGGGTAGCCGTTATTGGCAGCTATCTGTTTTATAATGTTGAGTTTACTAGTGAAGTTACTATGGTTTAGGGGGGTCAAAAGCAAACGTCTAGAAAGGACCGTGAAGGCGCTCAGTTTTTGTGATAAGGGGTGGTGGAGGAGAAAGGGATGACAGAATCAGTACTGGTGGGTTTTCGATAAATGTGTGTACTGTTGTGTTGCGTCAGATCTCCAGGTCTAGAAAAGGAATGGATAAATCGGCTGTGATTATGTTCTGGTAAAGCGTGTTAAGCCAATGTAGGTGGGTTAGGGCTAACTCATCTACATATCTGCCCCAAAAGACATGTGAATTAAATAAATCGTTCATGAAAATGACAGATTCAATATTGTCCATAAATGTTTCGGCGAGGAGAGGGGAGAGGTTAGAACCCATGGCTAAACCAGACTCTTGGGAAAGGAAGGATTTGTCAAAAAGAAAGAAGTTTTGATTTGAACCTAATTTGATTAAAGATAAGACACAATTTTTGATCCTTAGATAAGTCACTATTGACAAGACGTTGGTGAATGAGGGTGAAGCATTCATCAGGTGGGATGCTATGATAAATGTTAACTATGTCAAAGAAGAGGAGAATAGTGTTGTCAGATATATGAAGGGGTGACATTTTGGAAATGAGATCCAAAGAATTGTTGACAGAATATTGGGCTTTAAAATTTAAAATGGTGTGGAGAATGTGGTTTAACCATGAGGTAATTCTGGATAGAGAAGTGTTGGTGAAGGAAACAACAGGACGAATTGAAATGTTTATTTTATGTATTTTCGGTAAGCGATAGAGGCAGGGTGGATTAGGGTTCATATTGAGCAATTCTTTGTAATGTTTCATGAAACAGTTGGAAAGAATATAACGGTAGGTGTACACTGGAGTTCTAACTGCGGCAGTAAATTTGCTCGAAGAGTTTTTATTGAGAATAACAAAATCCGGTGAGTCAAGGGAGGCGCAGACCTTGTCAACGTAGTCTTTACGATCTAAAACTACTAACCAGTTACCTTTGTCGGCTTTGGCACATATTAGGTCTGATGGTTTCATCTTTTTGGCTAAATTCGTAACATACTTATCAAAAGTATGACTATCTATACGTTGTTTATTAACACTAAAGAATTTACTACTCAGTAGGGCCCTCAGGGTTTCATGGTTCTCAACTTTTTGATAGCTTACTCTGTAATGGAAATTTTTGTAACATGTGTTATGGGCGAACATTTGTGTCCTTGATTAAGGAGGTGCATTTCTGAGTTGTCGAAGTTGCATTTGCTTAAATTGAGAACTCTGGGATGGAAACTGAAATTGGAAAATTTATCCGGTTGTTTAGATCTAAAATTATGTTGACGTTGACTATTCTTTAAATTATTAACCTTATTTTGATACTAGTCTCTTGTTGCTTTTTTGAAGAACTTTCTGTTTTAGATGGGCAATCGTTGCACACTATCTGCTTTTATAATTTTGTAATAAACTTTACTTTTTTGTCATATAATTCAGCGGATCGCATTTAACCACTTTTCCTTTCTTCGCTTCAGAACGACATTTAGGTCAGTAACACCTTCTGCTGCAGACGCTTCTATTTGAAACAGCTTACGTTTCACAGTACTTTTTCTCGTGTTTAATTATGTTCCGTGCAAGTTTTTTTCTTGGAGTGGCACCCGTAATTCACCTATTATTTCATACAAATATGTTAATGAATACTACAATCAGAACTAAACGTATGTAGCTTCTCACTGTTGACTAAACATCTTCCTATTTTTGAAATCCGTTTCTGCGAAATGATCTGAACACACTCTGTAGTTCCTGTTTAAACATTTCACCTCTTCCACTCTAAAAGTATTATCAAGGTATTTTCTTTTACATTTGAGAAGCCACTGTTTGCACCTAAAACGAAAACAATATTGTAAAAGAGATCTATATAACTTAAAATAGGTGAAAATCGTGTAAAACTACCAATGTGGGTGATAATAAATAAATGATTAGTGATAATCACCGCAAATATAAATAATTTATTAGTTTAGCTTTAATAAAAAAATCAAAATGTTGTCGACCTCGGGGCTTATTAAAAATGTTACGCTTTGTACTGATGACTAGCAAAATAAGTGGTTTATCGCTTTTTTATCTTATTTATTGGCAGTCAAGTTTTAAAATAAACGCTCTGGCTTAGCATGAGAAAACTGATCAAAGGGTTGGATTGCAACATCCGGTATAATGGTTACTATTGAGTATAATCTATGCACAGGTATGGCAAACGCCCAGCTGTTCTGGCCTGACAGTTTAACCTCTAAATTGACTGCAACGCACAAAAATTCAGCTGGCTGCTAACCCGAAAATGGTCTAAACTTGTCTCCGATATTGGACTCACTCGGGCAAACTTTGCAGAGGCCTTTCCCTCTTCACTGGGAGTTTCTAATACGATGAAACTTTACACAAAGACTCTGCGGACTGGTGAACAATAAACTCAACTTTTGGACTTGGACAAATAACTTTTATATACAAAACAATAGAATTCTATACGAGCCACTCTAACACACAGCTCTTTTTATTATGGCTTGAGTTGTCAACAATCACAATGGAACATCGTATTGTAGCAACTAATTACAACTGTTTTGAAGTAAGTTTTGTACAATGTTTTACTTAGAAACTAAATTTATTTTTCGTTAATTGTCAATTGTAGCACTTTATAACCTCACATCTTTGCTTATTACACGTTAGTTTTAAATAGCACTGCTTTTCTCGAAGTTTTATTACCACTGCACTATTGTCTTTATCATATCGTAGGTTGCCTTATCAATGCTCTTTGCATTCTATGTTTCCTTGCGCTGCTTTTTACTTTTCAGCTGCATTACCTTTGTTGTTATAATTTTAACTCTAACGCTGCATATAACTTTCGTAACGTCTCGAAACATCTCAGTATATTATTACATTCACATGCTTGTCTTGACTTTACAATATTAACTCTATCAGTCCACACAAATTACGTGCATCTGCCATAACGAGCACAATTATTGAAAATTAAGTTAACGTAACCCTTCCGATACTGTTTTATCTAATGCTAACCTCTGTCAATCAAATTATAGTTACTGCTAATCTTATCTTGTGCATTTATTAATGTATGATAATTACTTTAATGTTTCCATAAACAATATATCAATTCTGGGCCTCTTTGATTCTTTATTTCATGTTCGTGTCTTAGATATGCAACCAGAATTGATGTAGTAATATACCATCACAATATATGCATATTTTGTTAATAATCTTTGCTAAAAAACTTCTTGATTTCATTAAAGAAAAAAGAAGAGAAAAACTGTCACGACAAATTCTCTTTCATCAAGACAACGCCCCAGTTCATAAGAGCCTTATTTCTATTAATACAATTCATGACGCTGAGTTTGAAGTTATGGAGCATCCAACCTACTCCCCTGACTTAGCTGTCAGTGATTTGTATTTATTTCCAATGCTAAACGAGAGTCTTCGGGGAACGAGCGATGACGCTGTTATGGCAGCAATGCAGGACTTCTTCTGTGATCAAGACTCCGAGTTTTTCTAGAAAGGCTAGAACATAGGTGGAATAAGTGTTTTCACGTTCAAGGGGATTATGTTGAAAAATAATGTTGTATTCTATGCCAGGGACAAAAAATACTATACATCCTGTTAAGTGATTTTGACGTCATTAAGCTATCCTTGTTATCAATTCCACGATTGGGTATTATTAGTGCATTTAAGCTGAAATTAGTCTAGTTAAAATTTCTGAAGACGGCCCTGTTTAAAGTTCAACCCTGGATCTTAAAGCTACATGTTAAATTCCTTTTGGCCCAAACAATAATGCGTCCACGATCCGTAGAATTCGTCTTAGCAAGCATTCTTCGTTCAGTGCACAAAGTGCGTATTTGTTTCGACAATCAAGCGTTGAACGCCTAAATAAATCAAATTCTTTATGTTAAGCAGTAACGAAATTCAGGCCTTGGAGTTTAGTGTTTCCTGTTAACAACTTCTAAAAGTTCTTGAAAAATAATCTTTGAAATTCGACACCCTGGGATTCGTTGCAACAGCAAGAAATTTCTTCTGGAACTCTCCTTGATGACCAAGCTTTGTGTAAAGGAAATAAAAATTGATAACTCCTTAGGGAATGATGCATTTAAAATTAGTGGTTTCGGAGTTCTAAACTCTTTCCGTCGTGTTCTTCACGGAGAGCCCAATTTGAAATTTCAATCAGTATCCGACACTTACAGAAGTCAGGGTGAAAAGTTTTGCACTCCCCCGGCCTTCGGAAGCCGGGGGCTGCGCTGATTTGCGCGAGTGGGTTTTTTTGTTAAGTTAGTTAGTTCAGCTTAGACCTTTGGACAATTATTTTACCCTTGTTGGGTGTTTTTGAACAAATGCGCGCGGTGGGCGATTAAGTTATCGATATTTCAGTGTTGGGATATAGCCGATTCGTCTCCTTAAGTTGATGTACTTCCCTGGGGGAAGATAGTTGCACCATTTGCAGATCCATTTAGAGACGACATCTTTAAGCTTGTGATTAACGGTTTCCCGTACCTTTGTGGGGAAAAACCTTTTGCGTACTGCATTTTTGAATTACCGACGCTCAGTTTATCGAAGTCGACGGGAGGCCCACCGCGTGTTAATTATTGTAGTGCCCTGGTTGCATTATTTGCCAAGTCCGATTGCGCCGTGCCATTCTGAACCCTGGAATAAAATCAACTCTATCGCTCCGATTCTTCCCAAGGAGGGGCCCACATCATTTTAGGCGCCGCTTTGCGCTAAACAACTATCAGGCCCGGCCCCAGCCCTTTCTGTACCTCCACCACGTCTTGCCAAGCTTCCCCGACGACGAGTTTATAGCAGAAACTAGCGACGTGCTTACAGCTATCAGGTAGGAGCTATGTATTACTCCAATTGTGTTCTTGTGCCTCATTAAGTTGCGACTATATTTGTTATGTGTTTTCCGGGAGTTCGTAAATATTGCGCCCGTTCACTTAAAGCTTAAGCTTATGTTTTGATTTGCTTGTTGTTAAACAGGGGCTTCACCCCTGTTATCTATTTCGTTTTGTTCGCTGTGTAACCACATATTTAGACCATAAGGTAACTTTGCGTGGGATCCCCTTTTTTTATATTCAGGTAGGATTGTGCCTTTTCTTTTTACTAAGCTTGAATTCACCTCCGGGTGATTATTATCAATGTAAAGATTTGTGTAAACTTTAATTCTTTAAATAATAAACCCATTAAAGTCAATTTGATTATTTGTTGAGTTCTGAACCCCTTCTGGGTCATTAATTAATCCAGTGTGGCAAAGGCCGAGTGTAATTTGCAATGTAAAGCTGAAAGTACGCCTTTTTGATAAGCAAGCCCCAAGCCCTGGGCCATTCAGTGTTCTTTTGTTATTCTTTAGTGACGGTGGCCTTGAAGGTAAGTGATTTAACGACAAGGTCACCCGGCTACTCGGAGGAGGCTTGGTGAACAACAGGCTGAGGTGTTCAGCAACGTACTTGGAGGACTTCTACATAGGCTACGTGTATTGTTCTTGGTTCTAGACACGTCAGCCACCCCTAATCAGAACCAAGTGGCGCTCAGGCATTTCTTTTTCTGTTAAGCAATCCATCAGGGTAAGTGCCGCCGGTTTTTCTTTGAGCTTTCGAACCACGCCTTCCCGACTGAGTTTAGTGCGAGTAACCGGAGCAACAAAATCTGCTCCAGCACATTAAGATCTGTGTTCTTTTTAGTAAAGCCGGCGAACCCTGTAGTTTGTACCCGTTTTTGAACAATCAATACGACCTATGTCGATATGATGAATTTATACCGTAACAATCCCTCGTAAGTCATGCACGAAATTGTATGTTCATAGCTGACGAAGGTAAAATACCTTGGATGTAGTCAACAGGGGTGTCGGCAGTGTTTGTTGCAAATCGAAACAAATGATAACATTATCCCCAGCATTTTTAGTTGCTTATATATCAGGTCTCTTGCATCACTCGCTTTCTGGGCTTTTCTCTGATATAACTCTAAATCACGTGTAGCATTCTTTACAAATTCCTCAGTTTCGGAAAGTTTTATCAAGTTCTGAAAATTATCACAGCGAATACACGTATCGCTATAAAGCTTTAGACGACGAAGGTAGATGTATAGCAGAGCAACGTTCTTGGAGAAGCTATGCAGGGTGGTGGGCTTGAGGGTCTTGCTGAGATGATGTCGAAGCAAATGTGCAAAGTAGGGTGTGGCAGGCTTTTCTCCAGTTACCTCACGGGAGCAGTTAGAGTAACCGAGAGGCTCAGAACTGCGTACGAGTTGGTCCTCCAGGTTCTATAGAAGGAGACATCAGAGTCCAAGAGGGAACATACGCAGATGATGGTACTAACGAGCCACTAGGTGGTACGAAAAAGGCCTAAAATAACACAACATCGAAATCGATGTTCAAAACGGGACGACAGAAACGTATCAAAGTTGGAAGGTGGCCAAGCGGAGGTGATTTCCCAGAATAGTACATTGTAGGCCAAGGGACAAAAATGCAAGATTTTTTCTAAGGTGCGATTTGTAGCTCGAGGGCTTCGTTTTCGAGCTACAAAGCACCGAGGGAAAAATAGCATTCTGTTCTGAGGTGTATATACTATTTTTTACGGCAGCGAAAACACAAAAATTAAGAAAGAATAACAATTTGGTCAAAGCGATCTGTAATTTAATTAGTAGTTTGTGGAATTCGTATCCTGACAACCATGGAGACAGAAAAAAAAATACTTATAAACAAACTGAAATTTGTGAATACAGCTTTGAAAATTATTAACGGTGATGGAATAAGAAATCGAGGGAGAACCTCAAGAAATTGTTGATACTACTTCTGCAGTGATTCTTGACTTCCTACCAGCGAAATCTAGAAATCTGTATGATGCAACTTATAATTCAGAGAATGGTGTTCCGAAAAGAAAGCGCAAAGCTACATGAAAAACGTAATGTTGGTCTACTTTAATGAACTTTCTAAGAAATACAAATCGTCTACTTGATGGGCGCAGTACTCTATGATACGATCCTATTTGCTATTGTGTGATAACACTGATATAAGCAAGTACCCAAAATTATTGCAGTTTTTGAAAAGGAATTCGGTAGGGTACCAGGCAAAAAAATGCAGAGTCTTAACAAGAGACCAAATTGAAACTTTCTTGTCAACATCAGAAGATAACGAGTATTTAATGTTTAAAGTAAGATAACAATAACTACTGACTTGCAATTTTAACTATAAATTTTTATATTTTCTAGGTTGCTGTTATCTTTGGAATTGCAGGTGCTTTACGTTTAGATGAATTGGTAAAAGTTACACTTGATGATATTGAAGACGTCAATTCATCTCTAATTGTCAAGGTGCCCAATACAAAGACTAAAATACCGCGAAATTTTGTAATTCCTGGTAGTGAAGGAAACATAAATTTTATTGGATTATATCGCAAGTATGCAGAACTTCGCCCTTCCAATGTCAACCATCGTCGGTTGTTTATATGTTATAAAAAAGGAAAAAGCACGTTTCAGCCAGTAGGCAAATACACTTGGAAAGATACCAAGCTTGGTTGCAACCTACTTGGGTTTATCAAATCCGCTGATGTACACGGGTCATTCTCTACGTAGATCTTCTGCGACTACTTGCAGACTCGTGAGCTGACATCACCATAAAACGACACGACGGCTGGAAATCTACGGCTGTAGCCGAGGGGTACATTTAAGATTCCGTACAAAATAAAACAGATATTGCAAGCCGAGTCCTCCAAGGCGCAAGTTCCAGCACGTGTGTCAGTCAAAAAACTATAAATGTGACATCCGACGAAAAAGTATTGTGTGATTTTTCAGCTAATATTAATTTTAGTAATTGTGCTATTGTTTCATTTACTGTAAATGTAAATAAATAAGTTCTTAAGTTTGCATTCATACTACTGCTTTTATTATTGTCAAATAATAATAAAAACTCCCTGGGGAGAAAATACGTCACATTATCTCTCTACGGAATAATACTTCACTTCTGCCCCTCTCTTGTTACGGAAGAAACTAACTCTTCTTCCCGCCGGCGTAAAAATAAATATATATCCCAGTTTCACCAGATTTATTCTAGCAATCTCACACATAATTCCTTATGGAGCAACGATTTGTATCATAATTCGGGAATTCTAATCTGCATGAAGCAAAATCCCAAAAAAATCACAGAGACAGCACCCACGAACAATCTCACGATATCAGTGCCATAAAATGGCTGCCAGAAATCATACAAGACATTTACCTAAGCAATAGTAATAGTGATGGTGACTTGATAAAACTACATAAACTAATGTAGAAATTGTGTTATATCAAGAATTTTATCAACAGTACTTTAATTTCATAAGTGGTGATATTAATCACTCTGTTACTCTGGTATATGTATCTATGTATATTATATACACTGTTAAGCACGTAACACTGTCATGTATAGCAAATAAATTGCTGATCTGGTACAATGCTCAATAAAAAAATATACTAGCAATCTATTTTGAAAATTCAATAGAATCCCATAAAGCTCAAGGATTTTTAAAATATTCAACAATGAAAAAGTAAGGGTATTCAACCAAACATACAGTCTCCAATTGCGGTCCACTCGAGACATTTCCTGTTCCTTGCAATTTAATTGTACCTAAATTAAAAACTATACATAAAAAGATGGCACTAGAGAAACGAAATGTACTTAAATGTTTTTGCTACCAAATAGTAATTGTTTTTTTGTAATACCTACTTGTTTAGTATTTCATTAAGGACTGTTTACTACTACGTAAGCAACCTCTTTAGGACCGGTCATAAAAAGTGTTCGTAAAGACCATGGCTTGCTAAATTGTGTGCCAAACGTCAAAGTGACGTTTATCACCTGCTTACAGCCATACACAAAATTGGAAATAAATGACATTGATAAACAACAGTTGCAACGTCCTACGCACTCTCAATCATTCTAAAACGTTATTACACACATCTAGCGTTTTGATGAAAATAAATTTAAAAAGATAGGTATGACCGAATTGTATGTAGGTATTACAAAAACTATTGTACAATACACGTCCGTTAGGGCCTTTACTGCCTCGCCAGTATTATTTGACTCGCTCTTCGAGCTCGTCTCACAAACTCTCTGGCTCGGCCGTAAAGGCTATCCTAACGGACTTTTACTGTAAAATACTATTAACTATAGGAATACGTACTGAGGGGCTGACCACAACGGCTACCTGGAAGTTTGGCCGTTGTTGTTATGACCACAACAGCCACCGACGTCTGATCGATATATGATTACTGATGTTGAGAATGACGGCCACCTTGACCACAACGGCCAGCTTGACCATAACGGCCACCTGCGCTTTTGTCCATAACGGCCACTTGCGCTTTTGACCACAACGGCCACCTTGACCACAACGGCCACCTTCACATTTGCTCAAAAATTTAACCTTAACTACAACTACAACTTCTAGTATAATTAATTTTTAATAACAGAGTGACGTTAGGTATCTACGATTTAAGACAAAGTTCTACTAAAGCGAAAGCGTATGTGTTTAATAACTTTGACATGAATTGTTCAATCCTTTTCGTGTGTGTTTTTTTGTAAACGGCTGCGCTGTCCAAATGACTCAAGATGACTTCGGTCATAGATAGTATACAATTTTTAAAAAACCAGCATACTAAAAATGTGTTATAACTGCGCTGTATGTCTGATGTTTATGTCGAACGTCATTTTAATAAAATAGGTTCCTGTCGACGTGAGTCTAAAAACGCTTGGTAACAGAACCCACCAAAGTTACACCTATCACTTTTTTGATAACGTTGGCAATAGTTGCATTAACGTTTTGTAATGTTTTATGCTGATACTATTTATTTAGTTAAAAGTATATTCTTATTTTCGTTTTAATACATGCACTAGGGCATATATATCATATAACGGGTTTCGGGGGAAAGGGGGTTAGCGTGCATTATTATTGTCAATATTTGTTTAATATTTTTAAATTATGGTATTCGCCATACAAAAATACACAAAAAATTTACTCTTGTTCCGAGTTGATAAACCGTTTTCGGAATAACACCAAAAAATATATGAGCGGTACTTTTTGGAATTTACAAACGATTGTTTACTCAACACCAACCCGAATTTCGCACCATTTCTCTCCATCACAATGTAGAATACCGATCGTGGATTTGTAATTGTCAGGTCATTTTGTATTTTAATTAGCCACCTAGGCTTTAGGGCAGCGTGCCCGTATGTTAAACCCTATTAGTTACTTATTTGGCTTCATCGCCTAATTCCATAATAATGATTTTGCACATATTTGGCCTCAAGCGCAGTATTTCTCGTCATCCGGGGCACCCCTTTGTTGGTACTTTGACAGCCGGGTGTTAACGCTCGCAAAATTTCCGAACCTTCTAGAAATCACGCTGTTGAGGCGACTGCGAGGCCTCGCGCTCTCTTTGTCATCGGAACTTATTTGTTTTATTGGGCGCATCGCCATTGGCTGTCGAGAGTCACGTGGTAACGCCGTTTTGGCTCACGCCACTGCGGGCGTCCTAACGCTTCTTGCGGGGGATTCAGCCGAGAGCCGTCGATCTAAGAGGTCGGATAGTGTGTGTGTTCGTGCGGCGCTCCCGCCCTTGGCGGGGGCGTCAGCCTTTTCCCGTCTCGTGCTGCTTCAGCAAGTGTTTGATAAACTGTTTCGCCTTAAGCGAGAGTGGCAGTTCAACTCAGGCCATTAAACAAGGGAGGTGTGTGTCGTTTAGCGGCGATCTTATTACGCCAAGGCGTAGGTGTGATGGAATTCCATGCCCGGTTCTACGTCGTCACGTAAGGGAGTGTTCCCTTTAGCTCGTTTTGCGAGGATTCCGTTGAGGTAGAACATCACTTGGGCTAGTTTTGCCGTCGTAGCGGCGTTTGTTGAAGCGCCAGCCTTTGTCGCCATTTTGGGCGCATCCAGACCATTCACACGTTGGCCGTTTTAGCGGCGAATTAATTGCCACAGGCAACCTGTTTCCCGCCAGCTGGACCGCATGCCGATCTCTTGGGCCGTCACCAATAAAACTAAGGTATTTGTAACCATTGAATCATACTAACTTCTTGTGCGCGAGCTTTGTGCTTAACCATGTGAATAATTGCTGAACTCTTGGCATACGTGCTGTAAGGCGGCATCGCCAGTTTGGTCGCAGTAAAATTGCATGTGCGCGAACTTGATGTGAAATCATGTGCACCGTTAAAAATGTACCCTTCGCATCTTAAATTGTTGTCACGAAGTGGCGTCGCTCGTTTTTAATCTAATCACTCCCCTCACTGGGGCTTTGCTGTGTTTGCCCAAATTATCATGTGAGCCAGATCACTTCTTATTAGGGCGGTGCCATATTCGCCAAGTTTTGTGCGAGACCTTTCGTATGTTAGCAACGGCGTCGTGTTCGGCTCGTTGAGTGTTACACGAAGTTATCGATCGCTTAGGCGGCGTAGCACCAGCTGTGTCATATTCTAAATTCGCCTGCGGGCGTTAGGCTATGTAAGCCCCCTTTTCGGCCAAATATATCTCAGTAACGCGGCCCCTTTTTGCCTTGCGAATTGGGTTTCTAACTAATTCGCCGCATCTCTTTGCGGCGCCGGATTCTGCCGACAGCTACGCTGTTCGCGTCGCCTTTGCTGTCGCATAACTCGATTTTTATGAACAAACGTTCCCTTTGTGGGACTCATATGTCAAACTGCTCTTGATTTTGTACAGTTATGGGTGTTGTTTAGTAACAGTAGTGCGCCCATCAGCTGATGCTTATTTATAAGAATTAATGCAATGTTTGCGGCACGCTTTGCTGCCCCAATGTAAGAATGGAATAATAGACGCTTATCTAATTAAGAGACGCTTTATTCTTGGTCGATTTGTGCATGTTCTGTTTCAGCGTGCGTCCATCATTGAGAAGATAAATGTACGGTGGAGCCAGTGAGGTCAGAGCGTGCAGGTAAGCTTGGTGGTGACATTGCCGTGGCTGAAAGAGCCCCACTTCATGATCTAAGTATTTTTGCCATCACGAAATCGTTGTGTGAGTTTATAATTCACGAGTACCCCTATCGACGGAGTGTCTTGAATACTTCGCCCCCGTCTAACCGCCCAGGCCCGGTTATTCGGGTTAAGACAGGCTTGGTAGCGCCCTCTTTATTTTAGCGTTATTTACCGACCCTCTGGCCGTTACCCTTAGATAATCTCGTTAAGAACCCCCCCCCCCCCCCAAATCCACTGAAAGTCTAGCCGGCCAATCTTGTTGCGGCTGGGTAGCGGCCTAGGAGAACTTTCGTCCCGATTTCGTCCATTACGGCACGCGCCGGCCGTTTCGTTTATGTATGAGCCGGTGCGGTGTCGTAAAGTCAGTTCAAGACCGTAACATAATATCTCAGTAGTAAATACTCCATACAACGCGTATCACGTAACAGAAGAGGTAGTTAATATGAATTCCTGATTTTGTGACAGTAAGCAGTTTCTGATGACTTTTGGATTTTAAATTTACAATACGAAAGGAATAATTTTGGAGGGCTTACAAACTTTCAGTATAAAATCTCTATTAACGACTTACTGTTTTTCAAGTAGATTATTAGAAGAAAATATTTATAAAATTAATATAAAAAACCACAAAATAAATCAAGTAATTATTTATTAACTACACACTATATATTATTAGCTACGTTGTCACCACCCTTAAGGCTGTTCTAAAGCAAATACGAAAATCACCGCTCGCTATCCAGAGAGATAAAGCGTGTGTTGTAGGGGCGGGCTCTCAAAACTCCATTCTTTTTCCGCTCCCACAGTGCCGGTGTATCTATTGCGTTTCATTGCTTACAGTGGACCACAGTGAAATACAGCGTGATTCTAGCAAACATACTTCTAGTACATTTGTGGTCTACTCGACTAACTCTTTAGAATACCCCAAGAAGAGCGCACTATTTGAATTTACGGAATTTCCCAACTGTACGTGAAAACATAGCATGTGCAACACGTGAGAGAAGTGATATTCCGTGCTCGACGCGTTTTTAATCTTGGCTTCGCAAAACTACACTTTTCTCAACTTGTACAATATACTATTATTAAAGCTTCGTTATACACATCAATGAATTATAAACAAACATTATTCTTAGGTCGGTTTTATTTATATACATAATTTATGTGTACATCTTACCTATAACATTATTGTTAAAATAAAGTCATGAAAACTAAATTAAGAATAAAACACGCATTTAGGGAGTGATGAACATTTAATATACAGTGTGTCCCATAAATTTCTCTACATATGGAAAACTTTGTTAATTATGTATTTATGAAGAAAAAGTATTCTTCATGAAAAGTTCTGCATTACCTAAAAGCCAAAATGTGCTCATAAAATTCCAAAACTATATGATATTATATAGGATGAATAAAAAAATAATAATTAAGCTAAAGATTAGGTACCCTTATTTCTAAAGATAACATATGTTTTACTTAGTGCTGGTTCTACAAAGCAGGTATATACCTAGAATAAGCTATCCGAGGTATAATTGTCATAGTGGGTATTTATTCACTGGATAACTTTATCCTTGGTTTGTAGAACTGGCCCTTAGAATTGTTATTCAGAATAAAAGGTTATGTATAATTAAAGCGTCTCTGATGTTTTGAAGTGCAATTAAACCAACGAACGGCAATTATGAAGATTTACAAAGAACACATAATTGCCCTAGTTTTTGTTTCAAACGCAACTGAACGATAAAATACGTAACTAGCGTTTCTGCTAACACCCGTTATTACTACAAAACAACTTTTATCTACGACCACTAGTAAAAGTAGGCCTTTTAGCGCTAGCTTGTTTCACTAAAAGTGACGTTTTATAGTTTACCGTGCTTAAAGAAATCAGCTGTTTACTTTTAGCACATGTGCTAAAAGTGAAGCGAGGTTCAAAACTACAATTTCGAACTGCAAGTGAAGTTGTAAAGCTATTCTAGTTGCTTCTTGCGTTACAGGTAAAGCGTTTTTGAAATAATTAAAGCGTTATGTAATGAATACAGTCATATGTGGAGTATCAATAATAACATTTCGTAACTCACCTTGACAGCACGGGCGCGGCCAAACAAGCGCCACCGCGGCGCAGGCCTACTATTAATTATGACATAAATTAAAAGCGTGGCAGATGCGAACCTTTCTTAAATCGATATTTATGGATTAATAACGGTAAAATTAAGGTCGTAGATAAAATATTGTATGCAACGCGTGCTAAAAGTCGTTTATGCGCGAGACATGTTATGAAACTCAGCCTTCGGCTTCGTTTCATAATTTTCATGTCTCGCGCATAAAAGTCGACTTTTAGCACTTGTTGCATAAATAGCTATTTGTTTAAGGATCAAAGCTAAAAATTTCCTAGTCATTTTACCGCACCGCGGTGCGACAAAGCACTGACAACTATAAAATCGTAGTTACGGTGGACGTTAACTGTGCATGAATGTGTTGTTTACATGTCACAAGGCCAATAGTACATTATTATATGAGCGATTATGACAGCCATTATTCACTAAAATGACATTTGAGCCACAAGCCGAAGGCGCGTGGCGCAAGTCATCTGAGTGAATAATGGCCATAATCGCGAATGTAATACGATACTTTATCTACTTCTATGCAATAGCAGTTTTGTGTTCATATTTCCGAATGATGACACTTGTGACAACTGTCAACTGCAAAAGTCATTTGATAATAAGAATGAATTTTGTGACTGGCTACAACCTATTGAATAATGAAAACAGAATTTTAATGAATTTTGTGATTGGCTGCAACCTATTGAATAATGAAAACAGAATTTTATGATTGGCTGCAAACCGTGAATTATGAATTCATAATTTACTACTGCAAATTATGACTGTTATTATTATTCAAAAATGTCCTTATAATGTGAATATAATTTAATAGGAGTAGATAAATTAGTATATTATTATACGAGCATATAATGGATGCTATTATTATACAAGGATGGCTTTTAAATAACGAGCGAGCGAAGCGAGCGAGTTTTTTAAGCCATCTGAGTGTAATAATAGCTATTATATGAGAGTGAAATACGCTATTTTATTTACAACTACTTTATTTTAACCTCCATTCCATAAATTTTTTTTATGCGATATCATAAGTTTTCTTCAATTTTTCTGGGAGTAAATTTTGTGTAACTTGTTTGGCGGCTTCGCATACTTCAGGGGGAGTACAGCACAGTTCATCATTATTGTCGTTATCGTTTTCCACTTTAGGTTTTAGACGAAAGAAGTGACAATTATTATTTTCAAACTGACAGACTGATAACTGTCAACTCGAAAAAGCAGTTTATGGCTTGTTTGATGATATGCACATAAATCCGCATTAGCCATGTAATTATGATGGTATCGATGCATTTATAGACGTATCGATGTAATTATGAGATATAAACAACAGGCATTTTGATTTTAGTTAATAATATATATCATAATTGACAAATAATCACAAAATAACAACGGTATTGTTTAATAGTTGTGAATAATAGTATATTATTATACGAGCATATAATGGATGCTATTATTATACGAGGATGGCTTTTAAATAACGAGCGAGCGAAGCGAGCGAGTTCTTTAAGCCATCTGAGTGTACTAATAATAGCTATTATATGCGAGTGAAATACGCTATTTTATTTACAACTACTTTATTTACATTCATTCCAGAAAATGTTTGTATGCGATATCATACGTTTTCTTCGACTTTTCTGGGAGTAAATTTTGTGTAGCTTGTTTGCCGGCTTGGCGTAGGTACTTCAGGGGGAATACAGCACTATTGTCGCTATCGTTTTCCATTTTAGGTTTGGGACGAAAGAAGTGTAAACTATTATTTTCAAACTGATAGACTGATAACTGTCAACTCGAAATAGTATATTATGTTATTAGGAGCAAAAGTTATATTTTATGTGGCGAGGCTGGACGGTTTATCTGCCGAGCTTGCGAGGCAGATAAGTACAGCCGAGCCACATAAAGATACTTTTGCTCCGAATAACATATAGTATTTTTTCTTCAAACGTTTTTATAACAAATTATTTACAACTTTGTGTACAAAATTCGAAGAAATTACTTGATCTCGTCAGCGGCAGATAATATTATCTGCCGCTTGGCAATAAAATGACAGTTTAGCATCATCAATCCAGCAGTATAATGCCACATTTTACTGCCGTTTGAAGAAAATAGTATATTATGTTATTAGGAGCAAAAGTTATATTTTATGTGGCGAGGCTGGACGGGTTATCTGCCGAGCTTGGGAGGCAGATAAGTACAGCCGAGCCACATAAAGATACTTTTGCTCCGAATAACATATAGTATTTTTTCTTCAAACGTTTTTATAACAAATTATTTACAACTTTGTGAACAAAATTCGAAGAAAATTACTTGATCTCGTCAGCGGCAGATAATATTATCTGCCGCTGGGCAATAAAATGACAGTTTAGCATCATCAATCCAGCAGTATAATGCCATATTTTACTGCCGTTTGAAGAAAATAGTATATTATGTTATTAGGAGCAAAAGTTATATTTTATGTGGCGAGGCTGGACGGGTTATCTGCCGAGCTTGGGAGGCAGATAAGTACAGCCGAGCCACATAAAGATACTTTTGCTCCGAATAACATATAGTATTTTTTCTTCAAACGTTTTTATAACAAATTATTTACAACTTTGTGAACAAAATTCGAAGAAAATTACTTGATCTCGTCAGCGGCAGATAATATTATCTGCCGCTTGGCAATAAAATGACAGTTTAGCATCATCAATCCAGCAGTATAATGCCATATTTTACTGCCGTTTGAAGAAAATAGTATATTATGTTATTAGGAGCAAAAGTTATATTTTATGTGGCGAGGCTGGACGGGTTATCTGCCGAGCTTGGGAGGCAGATAAGTACAGCCGAGCCACATAAAGATACTTTTGCTCCGAATAACATATAGTATTTTTTCTTCAAACGTTTTTATAACAAATTATTTACAACTTTGTGAACAAAATTCGAAGAAAATTACTTGATCTCGTCAGCGGCAGATAATATTATCTGCCGCTTGGCAATAAAATGACAGTTTAGCATCATCAATCCAGCAGTATAATGCCATATTTTACTGCCGTTTGAAGAAAATAGTATATTATGTTATTAGGAGCAAAAGTTATATTTTATGTGGCGAGGCTGGACGGGTTATCTGCCGAGCTTGGGAGGCAGATAAGTACAGCCGAGCCACATAAAGATACTTTTGCTCCGAATAACATATAGTATTTTTTCTTCAAACGTTTTTATAACAAATTATTTACAACTTTGTGAACAAAATTCGAAGAAAATTACTTGATCTCGTCAGCGGCAGATAATATTATCTGCCGCTTGGCAATAAAATGACAGTTTAGCATCATCAATCCAGCAGTATAATGCCATATTTTACTGCCGTTTGAAGAAAATAGTATATTATGTTATTAGGAGCAAAAGTTATATTTTATGTGGCGAGGCTGGACGGGTTATCTGCCGAGCTTGGGAGGCAGATAAGTACAGCCGAGCCACATACAGATACTTTTGCTCCGAATAACATATAGTATTTTTTCTTCAAACGTTTTTATAACAAATTATTTACAACTTTGTGAACAAAATTCGAAGAAAATTACTTGATCTCGTCAGCGGCAGATAATATTATCTGCCGCTTGGCAATAAAATGACAGTTTAGCATCATCAATCCAGCAGTATAATGCCATATTTTACTGCCGTTTGAAGAAAATAGTATATTATGTTATTAGGAGCAAAAGTTATATTTTATGTGGCGAGGCTGGACGGGTTATCTGCCGAGCTTGGGAGGCAGATAAGTACAGCCGAGCCACATAAAGATACTTTTGCTCCGAATAACATATAGTATTTTTTCTTCAAACGTTTTTATAACAAATTATTTACAACTTTGTGAACAAAATTCGAAGAAAATTACTTGATCTCGTCAGCGGCAGATAATATTATCTGCCGCTTGGCAATAAAATGACAGTTTAGCATCATCAATCCAGCAGTATAATGCCATATTTTACTGCCGTTTGAAGAAAATAGTATATTATGTTATTAGGAGCAAAAGTTATATTTTATGTGGCTCGGCTGTACCGGTCCAGCCTCGCCACATAAAGATACTTTTGCTCCGAATAACATATAGTATTTTTTCTTCAAACGTTTTTATAACAAATTATTTACAACTTTGTGAACAAAATTCGAAGAAAATTACTTGATCTCGTCAGCGGCAGATAATATTATCTGCCGCTTGGCAATAAAATGACTGTTTAGCATCATCAATCCAGCAGTATAATGCCATATTTTACTGCCGTTTGAAGAAAATAGTATATTATGTTATTAGGAGCAAAAGTTATATTTTATGTGGCGAGGCTGGACGGGTTATCTGCCGAGCTTGGGAGGCAGATAAGTACAGCCGAGCCACATAAAGATACTTTTGCTCCGAATAACATATAGTATTTTTTCTTCAAACGTTTTTATAACAAATTATTTACAACTTTGTGAACAAAATTCGAAGAAAATTACTTGATCTCGTCAGCGGCAGATAATATTATCTGCCGCTTGGCAATAAAATGACAGTTTAGCATCATCAATCCAGCAGTATAATGCCATATTTTACTGCCGTTTGAAGAAAATAGTATATTATGTTATTAGGAGCAAAAGTTATATTTTATGTGGCTCGGCTGTACCGGTCCAGCCTCGCCACATAAAGATACTTTTGCTCCGAATAACATATAGTATTTTTTCTTCAAACGTTTTTATAACAAATTATTTACAACTTTGTGAACAAAATTCGAAGAAAATTACTTGATCTCGTCAGCGGCAGATAATATTATCTGCCGCTTGGCAATAAAATGACAGTTTAGCATCATCAATCCAGCAGTATAATGCCATATTTTACTGCCGTTTGAAGAAAATAGTATATTATGTTATTAGGAGCAAAAGTTATATTTTATGTGGCTCGGCTGTACCGGTCCAGCCTCGCCACATAAAGATACTTTTGCTCCGAATAACATATAGTATTTTTTCTTCAAACGTTTTTATAACAAATTATTTACAACTTTGTGAACAAAATTCGAAGAAAATTACTTGATCTCGTCAGCGGCAGATAATATTATCTGCCGCTTGGCAATAAAATGACTGTTTAGCATCATCAATCCAGCAGTATAATGCCATATTTTACTGCCGTTTGAAGAAAAAAAATATTATCGCACACATCTGTCACTTTATTGCACACTTCTGTCAAAACTGTGTATTAAATGTGGTGAGATTTTAATTTAAAATAATCTACACGGCTCGAGTGAACGCCAGTTTTTCAGGTCCCGATCACCTCGTGCCATCACTAGATACACAATTTAAAATAGTTTCTCGTATCTTTACACCTCGAAGACTAGTGCGAAACTAAAATTATAATTTGCGAAAATTGAGCTGAATGCTGAATATGCGATCGATATTTAGCGATTTCTCGGAATCGCCCTGTACTCGGAATTGTCTGGGGTAGTATCTCATCCACGCAGAATACCACTACTGCACGCATCTTAGCGACGCCCCAAAGTTGAGCATTTATACGGCTAAATTCCCTCGAAAATCGAGCGACAAGCTACCAAAATGTTACAAATATGAGATCAACATTTGCATTAACATTTATTTCAAATAAACATATTGTAAGTTAACATATCCCGGAAGACGGAAACTGGGTTAAATTCTTAAACTTGCATGTAGAAACGCCATAACTAGCCCACGAAAAGTGCATAATTTCGACAATTTCAAATATTAATGCCATATTTTTGCAGGGATAAATTCCAAATTTTACGCAGTTTCCGTCTAGATACACCTTTCAAGCAACGCTACTAAAAATATCAGAGCTATCATGAGAAGAGAAACGATGATATTTTGTAATATTTCAGACCGCGAAAATGGGCACTTTTGAGCAGCTTTAAAACAGCCTTAAATATTGTGTGACAGGAACCCTGTCCAACGGACAGATGGAATTATCAATGACGTTGTCGGAGGCAAGATCCTCTCGCTGTGGTGGAACGGTATTCAGTTTTTGTCTGATTGCATAGCATTGGTCGGAAAGGCCAAAGTATTGGCATGGCAACAACGCCGCTATAGGTGCAGCAATATGACAAATTTGTGCTTATACAATAGGGTGGTTCTACGTTATACTTAGTGGAAAAAAAAATTTCGAATTTTTTTGGTCGCACCCCCTAAAGTCGTTCCAATGCCGAAAAGACAAACCTATAAAAATTTTGAGCGCAATCGAATAATATTAACACGTGCCACCGAGCCCCGGCAGTTTCCAAATTGCGGATTTTAACTTAATTCACTTTTTATTAATTAATATCTCGCGAACAGTTAGTCGTATCGAAATTTTGATAATAAAATAAATTAAAGGAAATTTAATTTTCTACAAATTTAGTTATATGCAATTTCTTCGTAAACTTGTTGGAATTTAAAAAAATATGCGTTAAGTATCAGAAGAAGGTAAAAATGATCGAAAAATTGCTTTTTCATATTAATAATTAAAAATATAAGAGAATTAAGCAAATATATTTATTTACAAATTAAAGAAAACGAACAATATTAAATAATTATTACTGAATGCACATAAATTTAAAGAATTATATTTACTAACTTATAAATAAAAAAAATATAGAGTAAGTTACTTATATGTGAAATAATGAAATATATATCACAATAATTACTTTTTTGTTGATGAAGACGCTTTGGTGGAATCCGGACATTGACACCGATAATCACTAACAACTTGTAGTAAGTACTGCTTTTGGTCCTCTTTTTTAGTAATTAAGCTATTATATTCTTCGATCAGTTTAACACTTCTTTCCGCAATATCATTTGTGACGTGAAGACTTTTTACTTTTTCCAAGCCTTCTTGAAAACCTTCGTTAGCATTCCAATCTGATGGTTCTAAGTTCAAAAATTCTTTAGAGATTTTGAAACGATCGAAAAAGTTAACAGATTCTGTTGTAATAAACTCGTCGATATCTTTTTCCAGGTATTGTGATGCATAATTTGGATTTATTATAATACGTTTTTTAGTGCCTTCTGAATCATCCTCTTTAGAGTTAATTGCTTGTACCATTTTTTGTTTTGTTTCATAAGTCAGATTTTCATTAAAAAAAGATACCGCTGCTGCTTCAGGATTTAAGTACCATAAGTGGCCGTAAAATTTTGTTAATGTAGCTCGTGATATCTATGCATCTATCTCCTCATATTTAATGAAATTTTTAAGAAATAGCAAATCCTGATGAGGTGCCTCAGCAGCAAAAGGTGCGCCAAACCATGCTTTAATATATAATTTTACTAAAAAGATACAAATATCACGGAGTGCATTTTCGTTTATTTTTATTTCCTTGATTTGGCTGCGAAATAAAAACATTTTTAGACAATAAATTGCCTTCATCATCCAGCGAGCATGATGCATTGCTCCTGGAACGCGAAAAAATATTAGACGTGGAGGTGTACCACCAAGAAAAACTATTGTTAGTTCTAGGAGCTCTCGATAGTCTTCTCGTGGCTGTTGTTTGCGTAATTGGTCCATACAGAATGAAATCATCTCCTGTACTACATCTTGCAGTGCTTGCCTAATAACTAAATTATTTATTCGGGGTTCGAAAACTCTAACGTTAATTCTATCCCACGCTTGTTGAAAACGTTTAAATATCGGTACATCTGGACCAAATTTTTCTTCGAAAGCACTTCTCAGTACAATTTCGTAGATGTGGTGCCTGCATGGAAAATATAAAATGTCACGTTCTAACAGTTGCTCTAATATAACACAGGCTCCTTTAAATCGCCCTGTGTTATATGCAGTCGTATCACAACACAAAGCTTGTACTCTATCTGTAACACCCCATTCTTGGAGCGTTTCATAAACTGCTGTAGCTTGATCCTTTCCAGTACTAGATGTTAATGCAGGGACACCAAGCAGTTTCTGAGAACCTTTAAATGATTATAGGTAACCGGTCAACATGGTCTTTTCCTGTTAATTGCTGGAAGAATTTTTCCATCCCAGTGAACGACAGCTACATCCATTTCAGATAAATTGAATTCAGCTCCAAGTTTTTCAGCGTATTCTGTTCTAAGTCGTTCACGGCTTTGATAAATTGATGATCGACTAATTGATATAGTTATTTACCTAACAAGTTCGGGAAGTTAATTTTCCCGAATGAGCACTTTGTTTGCAGCACGACCGAAGGGAGTGCTGCATGTAGTGCGAATTCGGGAAAATTCTTCCCGAAAGAGGTAGGTACAATGTTTTTTGTAACGAATAACTCAAAATATTTAAAAAAGTTAAAAAAATATTATTTAGTGTTTTACAACTTTACTGAGTTGGCAGCACAAATTACTAAATTTTTATACGTATCCTAGCACCTGTTAGCTTTTGTTGACGTTTACAGCGCCCCTGGAACACACAATTGCCATAGTTTTTGTGGGAAAGTAAAAAACACCCCGGTGCGGGAAGTCATTTTCGGCGCATCGGGAATGACCGGGAAATATGAATTTT
Organism: Agriotes lineatus; assembly: GCA_940337035.1. Taxonomy (NCBI): domain Eukaryota; kingdom Metazoa; phylum Arthropoda; class Insecta; order Coleoptera; family Elateridae; genus Agriotes; species Agriotes lineatus. Next base: position 2,350 of record CALNHX010000705.1, on the reverse strand, counting down.
GAAATCATGAGTGCAAAAAATTATTTACATCTAATCCAAATGCTTCTCCAGCTGCTATTAAAAGGTGTACTGCGTTTCTATCACTTATTTTACATCTGTCCAATGCCGCAGCAAGTTTTGGTGTAATAAAGTCCTCCGTACCTCTTACTGCAGCACCAGAAGGACCTGGTTGTTCCTTAATGACGATTTGGTGAGATGTATCAGGAATACTTAAAGTACTAGAAGTACTTGTACTTGACGATGTTGATGATAAAACACCAAGATCAACAGTTTCATCTGAAATAGATAAATTTCATGAAACATTAATTACAAATCCTCTTAAAATACGTTGTTTTGCAATAATTATTTTCAAAAGGCACTGTTCGATAAAAAATCATGATAATTTTCGTCATTCTAGATAGTTTACATCGTATTTATATATATTATGAAAATTTGAAGTTATTTAAATTGTGTATATCGTAACCAAATCTTTATTATTAAGTAAACAACTGCGTACTTACTTAAATTTTCCATCTCTTCGTAAGTTCGTTTTCTCCTTGTATCTTCTCTTTCCAGTCCTTGTTCAGTTCTCTTCTCTTGTTGATGTAACCTGATATCAACACCAAGCATACAACCTGGTCGCCCTTTCTGCCTTTGAAGAAGCAAAAACTGTTTATCTTTTTCTACATCTATTAAATCTAAAGCGTTCGTAAGTGCGATATCGAATAGGTCGTTTAATTTTTCAACGAATTGTTGTTCCTTCCTTTTTTGAGTTTCTGTTCTTGTATTTCTTCGTTTTTGCAGACTCCTCCATTCAGAGTATAATGATTCCAGCTTTTGTACAGAATGATGTTTTTCCTTAGTTGGAATCCTCGCTTTTTGCCAAAACACAACTACTTCTTCAATAATCAATTTTGCACTTTCACGTAAATTCAATTTAACTATACGCATATTAAAAAAAAAGTACTTGCAAAACTTGTTTGTTTGAGGGCAACTTACTACCAATAATTTGATGTGCATCATTGCCTATTAAAAATATTTTGTCTTTTTCACGAAGAACCTTTGACGTTGAGGCCATTTTATGTTTTATAATTTAAAAATACGCACGACACTACTTCAAAATATTTAAACTCGCAACACAAGTAATACCGTTCACCTTTCTCAATGCTTTCAACTAGAGTAACCGAACAAGGGTTCCAGATTTCAGTAAACCGGTGGTGTCGCTAGCATGTCATTGGTTTTTCGGATCTTTCTTTCTGGTTGAATGGTCCGAAAAACAAATAAACCATAAATAACCTCTGATGGTCGACCCTCCCTTTAAACATCTGGTTTGTATTGACAAACAAAGAAACTGTGTTCTTCCGTTCGAGTCTGTTTTCTCTAAATAACTGATTCTAAAAATATTTTAATGTACTTGTTATTATTCAATTTCAAACATTTATATATTACCAGATCTAAATATTTACTTGTATTAACAAAATTAGCCTAAAATTCAATAAAGGATTGCAATTTACTTCAAAATTGTAATACTTCTACGTTTGCAAATTAAAAATAGGGAAAAACATCTGGAATTTTTACGTTTTTCTAATACTTTACGCATTTTTGGACATCCAGTAGGTTTACGGAAAAAGTGCATAGAACTAAAATTGTAGAAAATTTAATTTCCTTTAATTTATGTTATTATCAAAATTTCGATAGCACTTCCGGTTCGTCAAATATTAATTGATAACGAGTGTATTCAATTAAAATCTGCAATTCGGAAACTTCGGAGGCTCGGTGGCACGTGTTAGTATTGTTCGATTGGGCTCAACATTTTTATGGGTTAGTTATATTGGCATTGGAACGACTTTAGAGGGTGCGACTAACAAAATTCCGAGGTTGCAAAATTATAACCACCCTATTATACAAATAACTATTAAATTAGTTTCTGTTGTATTTGTATATAAATTAAGATAGTAACAGTTTCTAAATTTTCTTACCTAATGTAACATATTGTAATGGAACATCTGGTTCAAGGGGTCCCAATAAGTGCCCTTCGTTCTCTTGGTCATCATAAATTTCTCCAGAAATAGCTACTTGAACTATGCTTTCAGTTGAGTAGCACACCATACTTAAGGAATTCGCCCACGTTTTGATTTTCGTCAAAGAGGGCCGTTGCATTTCCAGTGTGTTGGTTGTTAAGTCTGTGTTGCCTTTTACCAAGAGAACGAATAGACAACCCTTCATCAACAAAGGCCGCACGTTCTATAACGATGCTACCAGTTATACTGCGTAAACCATCTAGAAATGTATGTTACTATCTTACTTTTTTTCTCAAAAGCTTATGTAAGGTGATATATTGTAATGGAACATCTGGTTCAAGGGGCCCCAA